>JAHZMV010000333.1:0-11406 GCA_027743765.1 Coecobrya sp. COE2
GAAGATTTGAATAGACTGTTATTTAGGATCGGCCCGCCGACATGGGTTGCCAGTGAAGGAGTCATTTACTCGAGAAGAGTCAAAGTCAAGTAACCAGAGAGAGAGAGAGAGAGAAGATAAGGAGATGATGAGTCAAATGACTGGCAAAGAAAAAACGGAAACTTGGGTTTAATGTTTGCATTGCAGCTGCACATACGAAAAATTAGAAAGAAAGAAAAAAAAGGTAATAAAAAGAGTAACAGAGGTTCATTTTTTCAGGAGGTGAATGAATGATAATTTAGTACGGAATATTCATAAATAATATTCATGAGAGGATTTTTAAATAAATAAAGATGAAGCGAGAAAAGGATTTTAAGTAATTTTATAGCTTATGCAAAAAATATATTCATCTATAACGAAAGGAAGCGATATTGCAGTTCTTATTATTGCATGCAGGGAAGCAATCACTGAAAAAGTACGTCAAGATAGACAGATGTGCTAAGCAAAGAGGAAAAATAAAGTTATGAGAAAGATTTTTTGAAACGTCAGTTATAAAATAAGTTGACCGTATTTCAGTTAGCTTCTTCTCTGTCAACCAAAAAAATAATAACAGTGAAGAGGAATTAATGACGGATTTAAAAAATAATGTAATAAAAATATGAGTCTTCACACTTCTCCCGACACAAACTTTGGTCACAAAGTCGATAAACAAGTTGGCTGTTTTCGAATCCTTTCATAACTTGGCCATCTCACGCTTGTTTCGTTTTTTATTATGGTCACAGAATAAATTTTCTTTTGCAACTGTTATGTATTTTAGAATGCACAAAAATATACGTACATATACAAACAAAAGATTATCATGCAACTGAAAGGAAGGAAGGTATTATTACCATTATTTTTTATCCATAAGTAAATATTATTGTTTTGTAACAATGAGAAAAAATGGCCGAATGCGTCATCCATCATCATCTCTATTCACGACATGACGAGCCACAATGCATTTTTGTACGACTTTCATTTTTAACTTTGTTGGTTTAGTTCAAAATGGCTTTTGTTTGTGGGTGATGCGATGATTTGATATTTTTCATGTTAGTTTTGTGGGTACTCGGCTGTTGTTCATTGAAAGGAAGGTCTTCTCTCATTCTGCTGGTCTGGTTTCATGAACATCATCGTCAATACTGGTTAGTACTCTTCAAGGAGCTCCATTGTATTCCCTTTTGGTTAGAATTCACGCAGCCTTTTAGTTAATTTTACTACACTACTACTATGAATTGTGTGTAAGGTTAAGATAGGATAGCTAGTAGAATGAAAGATGTTTGCAGAAAAATGATCAGTAGCGCGTATTTTATTACCAAATTAATTAGTATGTTGAGATACAGATGTTAAGAAGATTTCAGGTCAATAAATTGAATAATACAACTATACCAGATATTTTACAAGAACAACATGTAGACGACGGATCAGCCATCAAAAATCAAGTTAACACGATCTCCTTCCTTTTTCCTCCTCCCCCACCTTTAATTTTACCTTGCATAAATAATATAAAGTGCATTGATATCTCTCTCTGGCACGGCGCGGTAGAATACATGAAACAAAGTATACTACCGTGTGGACTGCTTAAACTAGTACTTGGAATAGTCCAGTTTGCAATTCTATGCTAATTGCTGAATAATATATACATAATACATTATTATAATACATTTACGTCAAATGCAATACAGGTTACATGTTTGATGAGAAGGACATGATGGATGACTTTCAAGAAGGTAAAAACAGGATCAAGATGATGAACAGCAATTGATTCAGGTGCTGAGCAAAAGGTGGGAAAGAAAATTATGATTGTGTATGGATGATAAAAAAATGTGAAAACCCAATCCAAAGTATCCAGTTAATAGCAGTACCAATATGTAGACAAAACCAAACAGGTAGAAAAAGTTGGCAGTAACTGCAAAAAAATGTGGAAAATCTTACTTTGGCTGTAATCAACTATGCACATGCACATCTTTTCAAACTAGTCGTGATTTTCTTTGAAAAATTACTTCCAAGAAAACAACTCACGTAATATGTCTACATATATTATTATTATTAAGCCATTATATTACCAGAAATATCTGCTTATCAGTTGATGAATTGGAGCGTAGTAAGTTGTTAAATTCCATCAAAATTGTCAAAATCTTTTTTGCAAAAATTAGCAAAAATTGTCCCATTATTCCCTTCTGCAAGCCAAACACCATTTTTCAGAAACAAAATGTAATACTCAAAGAAACACATCATTTTTACCTTTTATTATCCTTGTAACAAAAAAAGCTCTCTATATTTTCATTTTTCTCAAGTAAATCTGCACATTAGCTCAACAGCAGTAAAAACTGTACGCAATATTCACACAATAATATTCCATGCATGATGAGATGAGCGAGCAAAGAAAAACGATGAGAGAAAAAAAATAGTTTTGTTTTTCCTCGTTTCTTTTTGTGGGCTTCCTCATCCCATATAATTATGAATTAGTGGAACAAGCCAAACTATAAATTTTTGCTAAAAATATATTCATCTTTTCGTTTAGAGTGCTAAAAAATTGCTTATATAACAGAGATGAATTTGCAACCAATCAACTCACGTATTCGCTTATAAAAAAGCGAACATGTACAGGTTTACAGGGATCATCAGAACAGAAAACCAATCCCAACTCTATATTCTTTTTACTCTTCATTCATGACATTATATCATTCAAAAAATGGAAATCACGTACAATGTATAGTCGTAATGTTATGTTTAGACAGGTAAATCATAAAGCAAACAATAACAATAATTGTGTTAATGGAAAAACAGAAAAATATAACAGTCAAAAGAATAAATGATGTTAACATTATCATTACAATAATATCCTCATCATGATCTACTCTCTCCATTCTTGTTTTTTATAGCAATTGAAATTGAAACTATTTTGTGTGCAGTTTGCCTGCGTACATTTTATTTTGACTTTTGACTCTTGTATTGTTATTGTGGTTTGTACACATAATAAAGGCATATACCTATGCATAATATGTATGTATGTATAGGTATTCATATATCATTGTTATGAAAATATTTTAAAAATATTTTTGTTCTGTTTTTATGACCATGTCGTTTTTACTTTTTATGTTCAAAAAATGGGTTTTTACGACTATGTGTACCTATTGATAATGTGTAAGTAATGTAGTATATGTGTATGTGTAGATAACTTTTGATTCAAATTCGACAATTCAATGATAGTTTTTGTAGATAAATTACACAGCTATAAAAACTGAAACCGCATGAAAGTATAGGCAAACCGATATGAAGTAATGATATGGTTTGGGATTTTTGTCGGATCAGCAGAGTGGTTCATTCAGATAGAGATGATTCTATGAGATAACTTGCATCAGTCATAATAACAACGATGGTAGATGAATGATGACATATTTTAGTCTGAAACTACCAAGTTATCTTTACAAAATCTGCTGAGCTGTTAATTACTGTTTTTTCTACGCGCTATTCCAGTCTTACGTGAAGAGTACATTGATGAAATTTTGTGCATCAGACGATAACGCTATATAATATCCTGTTATTCACAAACTGAAAGTTAAAAAATAACATTTTCCGACCTGTTTCATATTTATAAAGTCTAGCGCTTTTATAATATTTGCAATTATTGTGCACAGACAACATACCTACATCCAAGTGTTCCTCTTTAGATTGCAAAAATAGTAATATGGCCTTGAGAAATGCAGTTATGAATTATTAATGGCAAAAATAAGCATTCATAAAATAATCCCTATTGCACATTAATTTCCATATTGCATCCCTGTATTTGAAACAATTTTTTGGACAAACAATAGGTGATTGATGTAGTTTTTTGTTTAAACTTTCATTTGATTTGTCGTGTAATAATTTCTTCCTGATGCACCAAGATCATAAGAGATAATAGTTTTAATAAAAATTATTATAGAAAAAACTTAAATGTATGTAGGTAACTGAAAGTTAAAAAATAACATTTTCCGACCTGTTTCATATTTATAAAGTCTAGCGCTTTTATAATATTTGCAATTATTGTGCACAGACAACATACCTACACCCAAGTGTTCCTCATTAAATTGCAAAAATAGTAATATGGCCTTGAGAAATGCAGTTATGAATTATTAATGGCAAAAATAAACATTCATAAAACAATCTCTATTGCACATTAACTTCCATATTGCATCTCTATATTTGAAACAATTTTTTGGACAAACAATAGGCGATTGATGTAGTTTTTTGTTTAAACTTCCATTTGATTTGTCGTGTAATAATTTCTTCCTGATGCACCAAGATCATAAGAGATAATAGTTTTAATAAAAATTATTATAGAAAAAACTTAAATGTATGTAGGTAGTCTTGTATTGTGATCATGAATCAAGTGACATTTTATATTCAGTAAACACTAGAGAGAAGATTTATATCCTTGATCATGGTCTTTTTTTCCCTGCCTACTGCTTCCTCTACTTCCCATTTCCCATGACCATCTTCCAAATTTAGACACAATAGCATAGTAAGTTGCACCATGAGTTGTTTTTCTTCCTCTTTTGTTCCTTCATTCCTTGAGTTGACTAATACCTCCTATTTCACTTCTCCATCCTATTTATAGCTTATTACACTCAAAGGTTTTCTTATACCTTCCAATAACTCAATTACACTCACTCGCACACTCTCTAAACCATTTAAGTATAATTCTATTATCACATTCATTCAACCAAGTAATAATAATAAAGGTTGCAACTTTGTGGGTAAATTACATATGTATCGCCACTAGTCGAATCTCTACTCTACTCAAGAAACTCTAAAAATAACATTTCAATATTCAATGCTAATAGATGCACCACCAGAACCGAAGGATAATCAATCTCATTAGCAATTAGATACACTGTTTTTTTCCTTGCGCAATATGCTAATTATTATATAAGATAGCCAGACATTTTTTCTACCAGCTAAATATCCAATTCATTATCGTCATCATGATAAAAATATGTTTTCCATTAAAAAAAACTCCAGCTTGTTTTCTTGGTCATTTTTTGAACAAAGGAATATATTTATCATGAGCCTGTCACTAGTCATCATGATCACACGATTGTATATAAATATAACTTTCAATTCAAAGTCAAGTTCTTGGACAAGCTAGTAAAAATGCTTGCTACCTGTAATTTTCAAGTAATTTTATAAGTCATGCAATCTAATGTAGTAATGATGATGATCCTAACAGATTGTAACTTGTTGTGACGTATGCGCATTTTTTTATTGCTACTAACTTGATGATAAATTATTATCGGTTTAATTTTGCTCGATAACAATTTGCTCCAACAAGCTTTCCACAATAATATCCATTTTTATTTATCCAATAGTAATTTACACTAATTAAATATTTTACTTGTTGAGCACAAAGTGGTATTTTCTCAGAAATCATTATATTTCGAACCTGTTCCAACAAATTGGCTTCCAGATATACCGGATGGGTACCAACAGAAAAAAAAACTAATTCAAACGAATTCAAATGAACTATAATGAATAATGACTAATCCTTTTTAATGCTTGTCATAATTTACGGTAATTTTAATTGCGAAATTATATGGGAATTTTGTACACAGAAGGTAGTTTGCACTTTGTAGTATGGTGCATCCAAAAATTTGGCCAGGTACATTTTACATTACATGCCTTGTTACATGGTCGATGCTCAGGAACCGTGAATTTTCCCCAAAAAATGCTGTCCAATGCGCCAGTAAATTCTGGAATGACTTGGTAAAGATGTTCATTTAAAAAGATTTCGAGAAGCATAAATGGACCACCATGTATGAAGTTTAGTTAAATTCATTTAAAAACTACTACATACCAGTATGCAGCACAGTTGAGTTTGTGTTGACTTACAAGATCAACTTGTATTTTTCTCACAACACACGTGCAATAAATGAAAATTCCATAATGTCTGGTGTGTTCTGCTGAGTAGAGAATATATAGTAGTAACTAGCAGCAGTAGTGCATCATATCACAAAAAAATCATTTTTTTCGTTACGACGACTGATGAAGAGGTTGGTAAAGGAAAAAAAGAGATTGGAAGGTGGAAGGTCAAACCCAATGTCAGGAAAATACAGTCATACAATGTACAAAGTCATTAATAACCCTACATGCTACCAACAGCTTCCATAATATTTTCTTTACTTGTTTAATATCGCTATAACTTATCTATCTACATACATACATGTATGTTGTACATGTATAACATTAGTAAGAAGTTACAATACGACAGGGTACATAATAAGTTTGATGATAGACGATTAATCATTTTAATCGATGGAAAGAAATTTTTCAACAAATATTTTGGGGAACGTGCGAAAATTATATCCAGATTATTTATGACTTGTGCACGTTCTCTTTACATAATGTACCTACCTGTTAAGTCTCTTCATTTTTTCAATAAATCTTAAAAATCCGTAACGCTTCAACAGAGAAAGTCATTCTTTAAGTCACGTCAGCTCTATCTTTCCTCATAATTTTGCAGACATTGATATGTCATGTGCCGTTTTGTTACCATCCTACTTGCGTCAAGATAAAAAGATATTTAATCACTTGATTTTCTACCCTGTTCCCTAAAGCTATATCCTAGAGGCTATACTACGGAGTAGAAAGAGTTTTTAACGCTTAATTGTTACTTTTTGCTCTCTGTCGTGTTGTAATATTTTGTACCTCTGTAATAAGTAATTTGAATTGTTGCGATCTATTTAGTTTCAAAAGGAACCAACATCATCAACACCAACAATTGTGATTGTTGTGCTGCTCCTGCATTTTGCATTGTTTTGTGTTGAAAAAAGGAAGATTTTCTTTTTTTTCCTTCTCCCCGCTGCTGTCATGTCATGTCGTCGTGTGTCGCACTATTATTTAGTGTATATTATCCATTCTCTTATTATTATTACCTATTCTATTCTACCTAGTATTTTGCAACAACATCAATTTGGTTTGAAGAATGCAAAAAAACTACACTTCGCTCGCTTGTTCACAGTGACACGTTGAAGCATTCATACAAAAGATTAAAAGAAACGTGCTATCCAATTTATTTTTTATGCACATTACCCACGTGTAAAATGGAATATGCCAAAAAAGAAATGACATGGCTGGCTGATGGCTGCCGCTACATTTTTTCTGTTATCGCCACAGACATAATATTATTTAGAACTATATAACACTTGATAGCACACATAATTCATAATTGTTTCATTCTGCTCGTAGACATGGCTGGCTGATGGCTGCCGCTACATTTTTTCTGTTATCGCCACAGACATAATATTATTTAGAACTATATAACACTTGATAGCACACATAATTCATAATTGTTTCATTCTGCGCGTTCATTCATCTTTTTTTCTGTGGGTTTGGATAATAAAACAGGAAGAAAAATGCGCATACTACATGATATAAAATGTAATAGGTATTTATTGTAATTGCTTGCTTGTGCCTATTGCAATTTTTTTTCTGCAGAAAGAAAAAAATACGAGAAGCCACATAATCAGTCGTAATAATAATGCGACTAGTATTAGTAGACAAGTGAAGATATTCATCCTCTCTTCTACTCCTCCCCTAACACCACTACCGCCGCAATACTAAAAAAATGTGTTCATTTTGCTGATTTAATGATGCACTCTACTTACTACACGACACAACAACTAACGAAACTCATTTTTTTCATGTTATCTTATTTTTGCAAAATAATGATATGCATGATGCATGCATGCATCGTGTGCATACATTTATGTCACATAGGTAATGTGTGGAAATATGCATATGCCCAGAGATTTTGAAAGAAAGTATAAAACTATATAGTTTGCAGTTTTACACGCAATTTTTGTGCTTGTCGTTGTAAAAATGAATTTGAAATTGACACAGTGCAAATCACACAAAAGGAATTCTGCACGCTTTCGATTCATTAGGCACCACGATCAACCGTGTCTGTGTAGACGAAGAAAAATATCAGTCAGACTATCTACTAGACTACGCAAAAGACAACTTTTGAAACAGAGTCTAGAAAAAAAGGATACGATGTCGTGATGTGAGTCAGGAAAGGATATCTATATACGCACGCAGGCTTTATAAGACACAATATATGTAAATGTGACAATAAAAATGGAAATACTTTCAAAAAATCCTTCGCACCTAATCCATCAGCTACATAGATTGGTTTGGTGAGAACTTTAAGGAAAAACGTGGTCGTTAGTCGTTAGCACTTTGCTTGATTCAGAAGAGGAGGATAATCATTCATCATCATCGTCAAATTTCAGGTTAAGTGTGTTAGAATTCTATGGATGGACTGAAAGAAAGAAAGAATTCGAAATAGTTAAACGGACAATTTAACAGAAAATGAATTTAAAATGCATGCAGGCATGTTTTTGCGGCTTAAATACATTTTAATTTAATAGCATTTGTAACGGTTTGTATGCACGATTTTAAAAATTTAAAATGGAATTACATAAAAATAACAAGTTTCACTTTTTTATATTTCCATCTTCATTGAATAATGTACTATACGTAATATAATGGGGCATGAAAAATTAAATTGAAAAAATTACATTTTTATTTTTCTTAAAAACGGTTTTGCCGCCTGCAGTCCCTTTCAATAATTTATCATTGATGATCATCATCAAAGTTAATCTTGGTAGTTGATTGTGGGTTTTGTAAAGCTTTTCATTTAAGTTTAAATAATAACTTGATTGAATCATGAAAGCAGCCTCGAATTTCGTTATTGCGCAGCGGTAACGTGAATAAAATTCTCAATCCAGCCCTCAGACAAAATTGATTAAGATTGGTACTGTGATTATCTTTTTTTATTGATAAAGAATGAATAGAGCTATATAAAATGAAGTATTATCATTAAGTTGAGAGTGTAGTAGAAGCGCTTGTGTATATTTTTTAGAATTGAAAACCGACAAAGGCATTAACCCAACCAGTTTTTCGATTGATTGTACGTATTTATATAGAAAAAATTGCGCATATTGCACAAATGTCTTAATTTAATAGATGGCTTTTATGAGAAATAGCTACTACTGCACTTGTGCTGTTATCACCGCTTTAATGTGTTATTTATGATTTCACATGATGAACATGCAGCTAACTTGTTAATTAATTTTTATTATTAAATACCTACACATTTTTCATTGTTTTAAATGAATAAAACTGTTTTAAAACACCCTCTAGTCTCCTATTCCTGTTGTCAAAAATACAACTACTTTTAAAAATATATAGGTAAAAAAATTTGCAATCATTTTTCGTTTGTTGAATCACTCCCATCTAATCACAGTCTGTTGCAGTAGTTTTCTGCTGCTGTTTCAGTAAAAGAGAAGAGCACGGTATTCCGTCCGCTTATTTCAGTGTTTCAAGCAAAAATAGCATACCATTCACGGATACTAATTACAAACTAAATGCTAGACTTTCTTCAGGTATATATATAACTTTACCTAATCCTTTTTCACAAGGTCAGCCCAAAAATACTTTTTGTTCCTTCTGCAAAATTCAAAAACTCTAGACTTGCCTATGTACAATACTGGGTAAAGATGGACTGTACATAATGTTGCATTTAAATGAACCTTCACTTAAATTAGGCCTACAGTGTAGTTATTTAGGCATAATGATATTAGGTACAAATATACTATTATGATGATGGTCACATCGCATAAAATGAAACCTGCTGTATCAATATTATAGAAGCTTTGGAGTTTGGAGATCGAGGTAATAAAGGTTTCATCTTTCATCCTGACATGGTCCTTTATTTTTAGTGGTCCGCCCTTGATTTAAAACGGTTAAACCAACAACTGTCATTAATAACAGCCTTTTTAACAGTTTTAACTTGTGATGATAATCTGGAATGACATTATTTTGCCATCTTTCATTCGCCGCATGACGTTTGCTTCTCCTATGTAATACAATGCAATGCGGGTAAAAATTTTCAGGTACTCTTGCTCAGTAAGACACCTTGGCACACAGTAATTAGGCAATATAAATGACATACTTTAAATTCTGTCTAAAAATCTTCAGAAAAAATATGCCCGCAGTGCGTATATTATTTTTTTTCTCAAGTAAACTGTTGTCATCAAAAATCATTTTTGTATTTCAATCATTCATGCGCCACACTTTCTTACTCTTACTAGCAATTGTAGCTAAAAGCTTAGCGGTAAAGACGTGTTTTTGGCGTTCCATACTCATTATAATAATGATGAATAAACTAGGTATATGATTTACTATTTATCCTCCTTTTGTTAATCTTAAACCCTTCCATCATCTATAACTGCATTTTCATGTTATGTTTCTATCTTGTTCATTTTTATCATTCTAGGCCATACCTTTCATAATGAAAGATTTTGTTTGTTTGTCATGTTTGTTGAAAGCAATTTAGCCCCAAACACAAAAAAATAATTATGGATGGATTACATAGATTAGATTATCCATTTATTTTGGAATTGGTCAGAAATACAATTTCTTTTCCTGGTTTCTTTGTTTGCGTTCCAGAAAAGTTCAACCAAGTTACAGTTACCTACTTATTTCTTACTTACTTACTTGTTAGTAAATGCCAACTAAAATATACACACGCAACATTTACGCATCATTACAATGAACAATTAGGCACACGAAAATTTACCCACGGTCACTGCTTACGAATTTAATGTCAATTTTATACATGGGTAGCCTAATGACAAGAAAAAAACCTGTTGGGAAAATTAGGCCATTTAAATAGACCAGTCATCAGTTGACTTTTGATCCGTGCATTGGTCTGTAGTGGTCAAGAAGAAAGCAGAAGCGGTTGCAGGATTTTTTAAAACTTGACTGAATTTTCGACAGGGGCAAGATGGGATCTTTTTCGCTACTTGCTAGCGATAGCGACCTTGTTCTCCACTCGGAATTCGAAAGTTTATGGGAATTCCCCGAAGAAAAAAACGCTCCAGAGTATATTCTTCGAAAGATCAATGAGCATATAAACGCTGGACGACAGACTTGCGTGGTAAGATGATTTGTTAAGAAGATTTTTTTGTCTAGAAAAAATAGCTAATTCTCTCAAATTATTTTAAAGGAAAATGCTTTAACTGGTGAAGCTGTGAGCTATCAACAATTTGAAACAATTTCCGGAAGAATTGCTAGCAAGCTATACAAACTGGGACTGAGGAAGGGCGACACTGCCATTTATTCCACTCATGATCCTGCCAAAGTGCATGCATTCCTGCTAGGAATCTGGAGGGCTAACGGAATAGCTCGAAGCTCATATCCTGAAGATGGTGGTGACACACTAATCAAAAGAGTTGTGGAATCCAAAGCACGATTTATAGCCTGTGACCCACAATACGCAGAGGAAGCAATAAAAGCTGCTGGTTCAGTGACAGAATGGACTTGTCAAGTGATAATTTTTAG
>JAHZMV010000334.1:7289-28225 GCA_027743765.1 Coecobrya sp. COE2
TGACTGGCCCTTCTGTGTTATCTGCCCCGTACTCTGTATATTATGTTTTTTACCGAACAATGCTATATAAGTGTCATTGGTGGCCATTTGGACACAGTCCAGCGATTCCCATCGCTTTTTTATGAATACCTGTACAAGTGTGTACAAACTTCTTTCACAAAAATGCCTTTGCTTCCTGCAACATGAATATTTTTTTTAAGAAGGTTACTACTACAATTCCAGTACGCTCCCTTTACTTCCAGAGAAGACATTCTCTCGACGCACAAAGTTACCCAAAAGGCATAAATATACTTGTAGTATATTATCAAATGGTCTAAATACTTTTTTCTGGGACCAAGTATTTTTCTCTCTCCACTATTTCTGCGTATAGTAGGAGTAGAGAACCCAGTGGGAAATTCCTTCGTCCATGTTTCATTGTCAAAAAAATGTTCCCAAATGGGTTGCGAATTTTTTCTCCTTTTCTTCTCCTTCAGTGCCAGTCGAGGATAGACGTAGCATGCATGATACGCCATGTGTTGTTGCTAATGTTTGGGATTGGGACCCTTGAAACAGGTTTATATAATCGAGGGCTTATAAAAGGAATATGATACAAATAGGCTATTTTGTGTGGATAATGGGCCGGGAGGCATGTACATGCTTTTAACATCATCATCATCATCATAGCAAGCAGCAGCATGGGCAATTCCTTTCTCTGCTTCTTTTTTTCTTGAAAACATACTTTTCCTTTTGCATCGCAAACAATTTTCTGGGCTTTTTTTGCCTGATGGCGGAAGTAGTGGTCTGTGTTGTGATTGTTAGAATGCAGAATAACAAAAAAATGTATTAGTATCTGGGCATTTGAGTATGGATGTAGTGGTTATTATGCCTTTCATGAAAAAGGGATTTCAGAAGAAAAGACCTACTGCCTTGATACGTCCATCATGATGTGAGTAAAGTGGTACTCCAAAATGGCAAAAAGCCGCTGTGTATTCTCTTAGGTAGGCTTTTCATCCTTTTTTTATTGTTTATAAAGAACAATAGAAGGATATGGAGGAAGCCAACAGAAAGAACATTATGGCAGTGGTTGGAAGGATAACAATCTGACATTTATGTGCCTAAATTCAAGTCCGCTTTGGTGTCACTTTACAAATTTACTACGACATTGGTGACGGTCCGTGGTTGCAATTTTTTCTGCTTTTGGTGTAGAAGTAGAAGGGTTTATCCTGAAGGACCGCAAAAACCAGTACCATCACATTCTATTTTTTTACTCTAAAAAAGAGGTCCTTCTCCTCTGTCGATAAAGGGAACTAACGAAGAGATTTTATTTCTGTGTCATTTTTTGTTATACGTTTATGGCAAATTCTGTCACATAACTTTTTTGCAAAAAAAAAATAAATGGAAGACCGAAGCGGAAGAAAATCAAAAGGCGATCGAGGAACAAGAACAAGATATCAAAGTATGCTGAATGGTGGCAATAAAAATGGCTATCCTTGAATGAATCATCATTATCATCATTTGCGGTGGGGTGATGCAAAGAATATTATGACCTAATAATTTTCTCAAATTATTTTTCCCATAGTGTACCAATTTTAGTAAAGGAAAGCAAGCTGAAGATAAGAAAACATGATGGGGAAAATTAGAGATATGTCTTGGTGTATTTCATCTTTGAAGGGCTACTAATATCAACTCTTAAATTGCTACCTACCATCACCATAGCAATAATAATGAAAATGAGTAGCACTAAAATCACAATGAACAAATCAACCATGTGGCGGTGGCAATAATGGGGATGAGTACGATGTATATAAAGTTCATCTCTCTAATAATCTACTAGAGGCTATTGCCCATTAATTGTCAGTAGCCAATAGGAGAATAGAAGAAAAGTACCTACACTATTTTCTAGAAAAATGACCTAATTTTCCTTGATCAGAAATTTAACGATTTTCCTTCATCATGCCGTTCTACGTTCTACCTGCCTCCACACTTGTTTACTACTCTACCCATCCATCTTGCACGTCTTTTTGTTGATTCTACCTCAAAAGATAAATATTTTCTCGACAACTCTTTCTCTCTCTTTTTCTATGTTCGTTTGTCTTTGAAATTAGGGTAAAAATTAGAAAAAGTGCAGACTTCATATTCTGTCTGAACTACTTATTTTATTACAAAGTTTTTTATTTGCTTTGTTAATTCGTTCTAAAAGTACACGTTAAAATAACAGCAGTGACGCAAAGAGGAAAGCGCATTAACTAACAAAAACTTATTTGGTGCAATGTCAAATGTGAAAATGAGCGTCACAATTCAATCTCTGATTGACTAAGCGCATTAAAGTTGTATGTATTTCCGGAAAAGTCGAGGAAGGTCCTGCTGCGCAGAGGAAGAAAATAGATGGATAAAAAGTTTGAAACTCTGAAAATCTGTTCAACTACTTAATTCAGTATTTTTAAAAGCTTTTTGAACTGCTTTAATTTTAATTTCTCTCCTTATTTTAAAGTTGTTATCTTCCTGATTCTTACCCAATCTTACACTTAGTCTTTCCATTTTCTCTCCACCTTCCCACTCTGGTTGCTGCAACATCCCTGTTTGCTCAACTTTGAGAAAGTGCAGTATAAAAATTAAACTCGAAAAGAAGTGGAAGCAAAGCGAGTTTCTAAGATAATGTTTTTGCGTCCTGTCGCAGTACTCATTTATTTAAAGACGTGAATAACAACATCATTCCAAATGTTGTCTTACGTGCGTTATGGACATTCCTTCGTCTAATTTTTATATTTAACATTGACTTTTTTTAAACTAACACATCTTAAGAAAAACATAAGAAGAAGTTGTAGGATGTGTACATTTCTTTTCAAAAAATACTTTTGAACTGTAGTTGCGTTATGAAGTATATCTACACAATAGTGCAGCGTTACTTACAATATCGGAAGTTGGGACGGAAAATGGAAAGAAGAAAGTTTTACTCGTTTCCCATTCTTCTTCTTCCTTGTTAAAGTTCCTTCATCGGGATAAAAGCAACGAAATATCTGGATCAAACTCATCACAAGGGCGTTGTTATGTATTTGTTATGTCCCCGTTGACGTCCTCCTTATCATCAACGTCATATTGTCTACCCAGTCTATGCCACAAAAACCGTTACAGCTATTTTTATTTTAAAGTCATTCTAAAGAAATGCGCTCATTTCATTATATATATTTTTTCTAAAAAGCATCATGTATTCTTGACTGGTTTTCAGTTTCTGGTTAAAGTCATTCGTTTGTGGTTTGCTTTCAGTATTATTTTCTTTAGGATATAGCTCCCTGTCCTGCTTGAATAGCAGCACATCTTTTTTTTAAAAAAAAGAAAGTAATTGAAAGAAGGAGGATAAAGTGAAAGTTAGTAGACTTTATTTTCTCTTTAACTTTCTTCTTTTGTTCGTTGTTGATGGTAGATGGTGGTGAGGGTGTTCAGTAAAAGTTTTTTGTTGAAATTTCATCCTTTAATACTTCCTGTTTTTATTTTCCCCTTTGAAAAAAATCCTTCTCATTTTATGTCTATTATGAAAAACACGGATTTCAAAAATATAAAGCAGAAAAGTAGGAATGCTTCTCTAGAAACAGAAAAATGGGTTCACTTTCTGCACACAAGAAAAAAATCCTTTTAATTCTTCAATGAAATGAACTTGTTTCTCAAGATGCCATTAAATCTTTTAGAAAAAAATTGTAGGCACTATAACATTCATTCTTAAATAATGTAGCATAGTGCAGCAACATAATATTAATATGTAGTAGTAGAGGAATTTTGTAGATTTTTCCTCCCGTCGAATTCTGTACCTAGTGCCATTCATATAATTCTCTCGGGTGCACTCTCTCCTCCTTCTCGCTTATTGGCTCATTGTTGATGCCACTACTACTCCGGTAAAGTGTCTGAAAGTAAAACATAAGAAAATTATACTTTTTGGAACTCCCTCTTGGACACTTTACCAACTCATTCTTGTGTTCTAAACTATTTGCACAAACTGCCTATAAATTTATGATCGTACACATATTACTATATACATTGTGATATTGAATTGAAGCAGTATTGCACAACAAAGCCACAAATATTCCAATACTCTGCATGCACCAATGCCAAAATCTGTTTATATCTTTTTGTAAATACATGTACTTACTTATACGGCTGATTCATTTATTTCCCTTTGAAGTTTTTCCTTGTTTATTTTCTCTTGCCATTCTCGACCTTCATTCTCCTTAATAACTTTCTCAAGCGCGCGATCTCAACATTTTGCATGTTAATAATATCACCATCTACAATGATATGCCTGTATCATCCTCTTTTCTTGTTGTTTTCGCAATTTTACAATAGTTCTATTCTTAGCCCAACGTATTTAGCCATTGTTGCTAAATACAGCCTTGACTTGTTTTCCCTTTGAATATCGTCATCGCAATCACAATGATCATCATTGCCATTCTTTACCCAACGTTAGGTAGTATTTCATGTGGCGAGGATGGTGCCTTTGTTGATGAATCCATTAGTCACTCGTCTTCTTTAGGGGTTTCGTGTAAATGCATGGCATTCATCACGATCATGACTAAAGAAACTTTTACAACCTTGTTTTTCCTCATGCTCTACCTACGTAGCATATCTTCTTCCATTCCTTTTAACTTTTCGGATTTAAGATTACCCCGTCTAATCGAAAAGGAGCCTGGCAAAATGTTTTTAGATGTATATAGGTCAGTCAAGTCAAAAAATTGATAGGCTTTCTGGGAGTTTAAAGCGTGACGTATGACGATGATGAGTATGTAGATAGTGCCTTTAGCATCTTGTGCATGCAAACAGGTTTATGGTTTCACCTCCCCCTTCTGCAACAAAGTCATCATTACACAACAACAAGTTGAAATTCAATTTGTTCTCCTCTACTCCAGAATTTGATTTTCTTTCGCCTACTCCTCCTCCTCATTCTGTTATCTTGCGTATCTTTCTTTTATAATCAACCAGTTTGACGGTTAAAAGTTTATGAAAAAATGGAGAAAGCCAAGGCAGTTCAAAAAGACTGGATATACTGCCTAGGGTACTGGTAATATGAAGGGTGGTGTCGTTGCTTTGACTCTCAACCAAAATTGAAAATTGTTTAGAAAACGAGATTTTCTGCATAATCTACAGTGCATATACCTAGTCACATTATGCAAGCGTCGTTTTTGGTTTCTTCACAGCTTTATGACCTTGCTTTATATACAAGCTTTTTTATAAGATGAGCCCGTCTATCCTGCAGGTGTTCTCATCATAGATCCTGCTCCACTTCCACTTTACTTGTCGATTGTGGTAATCGTAAGTATGGTTGTTGAACAAGGTAAAGATGACATTTCATACATATTATTATTATAATAATACCTTCTCAAGGAGCCTTGCAAGTTGGGTGGAATCTGGAGGATAAATGAAAATCTTTTCAACCATTACCTCCAGACGATGATGTAATGATAATCCTACTCAATCATCACATCATTCATCTGGTACGCTTCCTTTTTTGGCATATTTGGCGAAATCATAAAGTCACCTTGAAAAGTGAATGCTTCCAAATAACGTAATAAAAATGCAAGTTTGTTTTTGGAAATAATCCCAGCCTTGAGCATAACTCAAGGGAGAAAAGAGTATGAAACCGGCAATGACATGGAACGCATCATTGGAAAAATGAAAAAGACTCCTAAAAAGTTTATTCTTGGCGACTTGACTAGCTTTTGGATTTTTGCTGCTACTGCTGCTGTCAGAATATCTTTGAATTAACATTACTTGTCTGGCGACAGATTCTTTCTTCTACGGCTCCACACGCTTTCCATTACACTGACTTGTTATTACTCCCACACTTTCAAACTCCAATTCACTCCAATATCCACTCCTCAACAAATCTCAACAAATTTCTCGAATATATAATAAAAAATAAGAAAGTAGTATTGTGCTATCTGAGCTTCTCCGTTCATACTTTACATATTATCTGCTTATTTCACACTTTCTCCACTACTGCTCCGTACTACTTTCTCTTCTTTGCTAACTTTCACTTTTTCCTGTAATATGCAAGCAATAGTAGTAGCACACGGTGGGAACTTTCTTTTCCAAACAAAAACTTGGATATATGCAGAAAATCTATTATAGACCTGCACATGCATTAGAAAGGAGTGAGATTTGACTGGTTATATAAACACCTATATTTCAGCAATTACTTTTTCCCCGAGTACAATATTTGTAATGCCTGCTGCCTCCTGTCTCTTTCACAATCTTCTATTTTATTATGCATGCAAAGCACTGTACCGTACTATAACTTTTATTATATGGCATTGGCATTCGCACGCCAATGCTTTTCGGATGGGGGAGGCTCAGGAGGAACCAGGAAGCTAGAAAGAGGATGATGATCACGATGACATGGATATATTGAAACTCTCTTAAGCTTGTACTATAAGCTTATTTATATTTAGTTTTACAATATTCCCTTTTTCATTGTCACTGGATATGTGTGCAAAAGTGTGTGGGAGTTTTTATAGCTGTGTGAATAAGCAGCAACAGAGGCACAAGAAAATGTTTTCCAATCACTTTGTTTACTGCTATGCGCTCTCCTCTTGCTTGCATTATAAACCGAGAGAGAGAGAGGAAACAAGAATGTAGCAAGAATTTTGCCCTGAGGACTGAAAAAAGAAGGAGAAAGCAATAAGCAAGGCACATAGCAGAAGTGTAGACTACAACAGCAGCATGTTTTCAATTACTTTTCTCTTTTGTCTGTCTCTCTCTACTCCTCTGTTATGTATGTATGTATAGGTATGCTCTTCCTTTTAATATTTTGTTGTTGTGTGTGAAGGAACGCCTCTCTGGTGAGTGCACACGGAAGAAGAAAATAAATGAAATGAAGTTTTTCAATGGATTTTGGATTGTGTCGCCAGATCCAACAGCATCCTCTGCCAATTCTCTCCGTTTTACAACATGCTCCCAGAGTCCTCTCGCCTTACTCTGCATATTTTATGCATGTATTAAAAAGGTATTAAAATGAAACACAACGGCAGAAAGAAACACAGGCATGCAGACACGCATATACACACTGCTGAAGGCTCTTCCTGGTCTCTTCTCTGCTATTGTTTGCTAGAAAATATTGGAATTGCACATTTCCTTCTCTCTCTTTTTCTCTTGCTCAATGAAAATTCCTCTGCCTCTGTGCGTTCATTTATTTATTCACAACGGTGGAGAAATCACAAGGTGCAAAAGGTGCAGAGGCAGAGCAACGCAATCAAAATCGCTTTTTCTACAGATTAAAGCATCAATTATGCATTGTATTGTTAGCACAAGGGAAAGGAAGCGTTGACGACAACGATATGCTTCACTTTCCTTACTTCCATAAAAACCTGTGAAAAATAGAAAAATGACCGTTGCCAGGAACATAGTCCTTTTGTAAGTGCTCCACAGAGGATTTATTTAAACTAATGAAATGACGCCTGTATACAATCTCTGGAGAAAATGAATGAACTTTTTAGGAATTAAAGGCACGAAAACAGGTGTACGTTAACCTTGCTTTATTTAATGGACATACCATGTACGTTGCGTGCCGTGTTGATGGTTACGTTGCAATTCTAATGTATTATTTTTTCTATGCCTTTCTCCAAAAAACGGTTTATTGTTAATAAAATAAGAGCAATAAGCTGAACGGGGACGTGAAGGAGTACAGAGTTTCTCTTTGAATTGAATAATATTGTGCATGTCCATATTTCATAATTCCCTTGGACTTCCGCCTATCCCATTACTGCCAAACTGTAATGCAATATTGTGTGCTATTTATGCCGATGATTTATGATTTTTCGCTGTTTTCTCCATCGTAATATTTATAATCCAGTTGACATGAATTGGTTCCATTTTGCACGCCTTTTCCCTTTTTTCTTTTTTGATCACATCCTTCCTGTTGCATACGCTTCACATATCGCATTTCTTTTCATTTCTTTCCATTACGATAACAAGGCGAGATAAGATTGACGATGTTAGAAAGCTTACTTGTGTGTAAGTGAGTGACCGAAGAAGCTTCTGTACTACTCGTATTATATACACTGAGATGAATACATATAGCAATTTTGCAGCTATATTAGGGTACAGTAGCGTGGCGTGCAATTTCATTTTCAACAGGAAGAGATCGACATAAATTGAGAGAAATGATGGTTGTGCACTTTTATGAGTCATGAGGATGCAGTCAAGTAAATAAATAAAAAAAGATGGAAATTGATACTCCACCACCGCATATTCCAGTGCACACACATTGCACTCAAAACGATATTACACCACCACAAACAATTTTTTCACTGGGTATACTTTCTCCTTATCGCTATGAACGTTTCTGATGATGAAAAAAAAACTAAACTTGTTTGAAAGATCTTATCTTACGTCGATGTTGCAGATATTACGCGATGGTTGTACTTGTGGTTATCGCAAGCAAAGTCTAGTGGGATTTTACTAAAAATATTGATATAAATATACACACAGTTTGTCTACTTATATTTTAGACATGGATGGAGACTGAAGGAGGTTATTCTCCTCCTGAAACTTCTCAAATACTTCTATTTAAGATAATCGGTACACTTTTTATAAGCTTTTAAGTTATATCTTGTGTTCTGTGTACTCCACTGATCTGATGATCGTGATCATATCGGTAAATGCAATACTCAAAAGGGAAAATACTGTAACGTTTCTTCTTTTTTCTCTCTCTTCTTCTCTTTCCATCCATCCATCTGATCTCCTTCGAGAGATGTAATCTATATAATAAGTAGACACTTTGTGTAGATATATAGATATTGTAAAGCCATTATAATGCGCCAAGACACACCAAGAGTAGTAGCAAAAGCGATATCTCATTTCCATCTGTGAAAATCCTCCTGAGAAACGATTACTAAACTTTCATTGAGACGAAGAGGAAGGAAGAGGAAGGACCTATAGAGTCATAGATGGATGGGTACACAAAATGCAAAAAGTGCTTGAAGGGCCGTTGCCGTTTTTGTGGTTCTTACTGCCGTATACCCAATGCCTATATGCCGTTTATTTGAAGAGAGGAGGAAGAAGAACAAGAAGAAAATTTTGTTTTCAGAAAGGGAGGATTGTAGTTTAGTGATCGATTTACTGTGTAATCTTATCTGATGTACTTGCAAAAGAAAACGGGAGGCAGATACTGGCAAAGCAAGATACACAAACATACATTTTATAGATAGTTTTACGTTTCTAGCGGGTCCTTGGGTAATATTCTTGGTCTTGGTCGTTTTATTCCACTTTCTTTATTTTCTGATTGGAATTGACAGACTGGTTGAGTTCGGTCTGTTGAAGAGGAGCAAAATGGAATAAAGGGTTTCAGGGCAATTTCCCAAATGGACTGTTTCCCAGTTAAGGATTTTTCTTAAAGTCGCTATACCTATTTGATGCTAATATTGAATGGAAAACCCGGAAATATGATTGTCTGAATTCCATGTGGGACAATGCTCGTCGTAACTTTTTATATGAATCACTTTCTTACGTAATAATAACCTGATTGAAATAGTTAGTACTTTTTTGATGTGGTGCGTCTTTGGTCTTCAGTCGTCAACAGCGGCGACCACATCAGCATCATCTTCGTCTTGAAATCTTTTAAGACCGCGCTTCTCTCTGCTCCGTCTTCCCAGTTTTTCATGTTTATCGAGAACCGAAACGCTCAAACTTTTTGACTTGCTTGTCTGCTTTTTCAAGTTTCTTTGGTAAATAATAGCCGCTAGACACCACTGGCGCTAACGGCCATGAACTCCTTTTTCCTCCTCGTCGGTTAGTTACCACTGTATTCCATTAGTGCAACTACAACCGCCACTGATGCTGTTGTTGCATGATGGAGAAATGAAATATGAAATACTGTACTTCTTTTCGTTTCTATCCATCTCTCTGCTGCCTTGTATGTAACTTGGATGTAAACATTCCGTCAAAATTAATGTATCAACTGACGATCAAGGAAGTAGCAGCAAACATTTCCACTTGAGGCTATTTTCTCCTTTAAAAAATAATAATTCTTCTTCAACACAACAGCCAGCGTGGAGGCATCTCCTCGCTCTCAAGGGAAACTATTTTTCCTCCTCGTAAACTTGCTCCACTTTCTTCCGTTCTCTTTTCCTTTTCCTATTGCTAGGCTAAATTCCTTTTGCAGGATTCTCCTAAGTTGCAGGTTCAGGTATGTAGTCAGATAAATACAGTGCTTTTTTGGTGGTCTACTTCCTCATCAGGATCTTGCTTCTTGGTCTCAATTCAACTTGACAGTTAATCATTTGGAAAAAGTGGCGATGGGGTTGAGAGGGAGATCCATACCTACCACCACCGCTGATAATGGTAATGATGGTAGTGGTAATCATTCGTAACGTGTAATTGATCTTATGACTCGACCTACCGGTAATAAAACAATGAGCATTATTAGCAATATAAAAGTTCTATAGTCAACCACCCAGTATTCAATAAGACGTGCTAAATGCAACGTTTTTTGTGTCTGCTTTTCCTCACATTTTCTTCTTTCTTTTATTTCCATTTTTATTGTTACGGACGGAAAAATTAAGTTATGATTTGTTACGTAAGTATAAGAACAAAACTTTTTTATGATTTCCTTCTGCTTATACCCCGTGTCCATTACCACAGCAGGAGAAACTATTCTATAATTTTTCTCTCAAATCTCTCGTTCTACGCTGTGCAGAGACCATCTTCATCATCCCTCCTGCGACATGTACATGGTTGAACGTACCGTAACGAAATTATAACGGGCAACAATGACTTTGTAGCAGTTAACAAACTTGTATACATGCAGACCACAAAACCGTAGACTGTGCCATACAAAAAATATATAAAGTTGCCGGGAAAGGACCTAAAACAAGCAGTAGCTACTTTCTAGACTAGTTTTTACTCGGCGAGGGGGAGTAGGTGGCAGGGATGGTCATTACATGTTACTCTGTTTATCTCTAAACCATGAAGCCATAAATGCCGCAGCCAAATACAGCGTTAGCAGGGTCAACGACAGTATACGGTGGGAGCAATACTCAAATTATATAAGTAACTTTCTCCACCGGAGAACGAAACGAGGTTGCATTCCCAGTTGGAAACCTAAAAGAACTCAGTTTTTATCATCCTCAATTGTAGTTTTGTAACCACTTCTTTAATTTTCTGTGCGCATTTTTAGTCAGAGGTAACATCCATATTCTCATCTTTACTTATCTTTGATTTTCAAGACAGTCATATTTCCATTGTTTCCAGTGTTAGAGTTAAGTTTCTCGTTTATTCGTTGGTAGTAGTGGCTCATCTTCTTGTTCAAAATAGCAAGCTGCTTGGGTTTATCCACTCTCAACTCTTTTAAACTTTTTAGCTTGTTCATCTTTACAGCATTAAAATGATGATGATGATGAAGGCGCAGTAATAGTATTTCTAAACACATTAAATGGACGATCATCATCATCTTATCATGATGGAGATAGTTTTTTCAGCTCAGTTTCACAGTTTGTTATTCAACAAAGGAGAAAGATGAACATTGTTGATGTTGTTTGCTTGTTTGTAACAAGTTTGTTTTAAAATCTTGGCTCACTCGCAGACTCTATATGCGTGCTTTAACTACACATAGTTTACTCTTTTTCTTCACTTTCCATTCTTCTGCGTATCCTATTTCACTCTCGAGCTTTCTCAAACTCTTAACTTAACTGAAAACTCTCGTCTTTCCGTTTTCATTCTTGAATGCACCGTTCACCATTTCGACTTTTCCTTTTCACCAAAGAAATGAAGAAAAGTTGAGCATAAGATTTGGCTTGTCGAGTCATTTTCATTCGGGAACACACCATTTTATCATCGGTATACACAACACCATCAAGGATCATTACACGAGTTTTGCCATGCGAATGAAGCAAAAGAAAATGATGACAATGATGATGATCATCATCATAACACGCGGACAGTTTCTTTCGACTTTGTTTGCAGAAAAGATTTTTGGGAGCAAAAGCGTATCTTGTGTCTTGTTATGTTTCTATAACACAGAATACAAAAGTCTAAACTGCAACTTTTTCAGAGCTTCAAAATTATCATCATTATCGTCAGGGTCGCTTGTATTAACGTTCGTAATGGATTTAGATCGTTAGTAGAACACGAGACAAAAAACCAACGTAAAAAATATCCCTTTTCCGCCGCAGGAGCACGGGACGTCATGAACAAACTCGGCTAGACGTGGGACAAGACATTGTTTTTGTTTGTTGTTCTTGAAGTGCCGTTGTTTTTCCCTTCCTAGCGAAGCGAAACTTGACAACTTTTTTCTGCTCTCTTTCATGAAAATACAGAACTTGATTTTTTGTCCAAGTTGGACGAGACGGAAGAAGGCCTGTAGAGCTTTTTTTAGCTGATCTCATAGCCAAACCACAAGAAAAACTAATGTCTGTTGTCACAAGAAAAAGGAAGTATTAAGGTCCATCGAGAAAGAGAATAATGAGTGGAGAAATGTATCAAAGTTGTTGGTGGTTTTGTGGCAGTAGCAATAATAATTAGAATGGGTAATCAAGTCAAGTCTCATCTCAGCAAGTGGCCTTTGTTAACAACTCCTGCTGTTGCTCATTTAACATGAAACACAGTGCATTTTTTCATTGATTAAGGCTAAACTCATACTCCAGGCGAGTTAAAAAGTTACCCTGAAGATAATATGAAAATGATGATGATGTGCTGCGAGTTGTGGTATCTGCATAAAAAATGCGAGAAAAAGTTCAACAATGTTGCAGTTAAATAGATTGTACGGAAGTGAGAAAGACGAACCATAATAGCAATGTCATGTATACAAAGTCATATATAGTTCTATAGTAAGTACACAGGCACGTTTGTACGGAAATGCAGTCTTGGTAGTTACTCGCGTAGTCGTAAAATGTAAACAAGCGTAAAAAACATGAGAAAGAAATTAATTTGCGGAATTATAAGAAAAAGGCTACAGTTATTAGCTGGTTTATTTTACGGCGGTGGTTGCTCATATAACATTGGAAGAACGTGTTCAAAACTACCAACTAAACTATGAACAGAACGCAAAAATAGTTTTCTCCCAAAGTTTTCCTTTTTGCCATAATACGTGATAGGGGTAGCGTGACTAATTAAAGTAATAACAGCATGTGTGTATATTGTTACTCTTACAACTTTTAAAATGTTTTCTTACCATTACCATACTTTGTTTTGGAGCCGAGTCATAGTGTGTCTGGCGAGGCATAACTTTTATAATATATTTTGAAGGTTGCGAGTAGAGCTGAGATTTTGGTCAAAGAGTCAGAAGTGTAGGAGGAAGGCTAAATTGAAACATTTCCTAGAAAAGCAACTTTTTTTATTCCTGATTTCTCTCCACCAGCTTTCATAATGATTTCTTCATCTGTACTTCTGATGATGATGCAGCTCAACTGCCATCGCCGCCACCAACACCAGCAGCTTGTCTACAGGGAGCACATGGTGATAGTAGTGATGTGGTTGTGTTGGAGTATCACCAACAGTCGGTGAAAATGACTTGCTATAAATCATGCCTGTTTTTATAAAATTTAAATTCAATTAGAAAACCATTTTCCTCTTTTGCCACTTACCACCACCACCACTACTACTCCTATACCACTAGTACCAATGATCATCACGAATCCCGAACAAATAAAATATTATCTTTCCTCCATCTCCACTCTAGTTGCTAGTTGTCCAACTTTGCTTTTCAAGATTAGAACAAATAAATATATATAGTATAGTTTACTTAACTGGAGAGAGGAACAAGTCGGCTATATAGTGAGTCGTTTTGTCGTAAATGTTTTGCCAGACAGAGCGAAAATAGTTTCTTCTCCTTCTTCTTCATTTATCTCTCCGTCTAAATAAGCTGATTTCTTTAATGCCACTGCTGCTGCTGCTAACTTTTGTCTTTTTAAATGATGACAATGGTAAAATGAATATTCTTCATTTCTTGGAAAAAACTTCAGTGGAAGGAATGAGATTTGGATTGGGAAAGAGAAAAGTTCAAACTTTCATTATTTCGATTTCCTTGATTTGTTTCAAGGCTTGTAAACAACAGATTCAGAGTGAAGTCAGCTTTAGAAAACATTTTGTAGGGAAATGAAGAAAAGTAAATAAATGTAAAGATAGTGGTGATGTGCAAAATTGACTTTTTGCACAGGAAAAAGTTGAGCTATGCTGTTTTCACATCGCCTCTCATCATCATTCACTCATCATTGTACTATATCTCCTTACTTTTCCCCTATTATATATCAGTATAATGATTGAAGTTGAGGATGATGTCATTATTACCCATCGTCAAATCTGGACGGAAAAGTTTTTGAAAGTGGAGCATGTATGAAAATGATGGCGAGGACGATGAAAAGCAGGATTAAATGAAAATGATGGAGGGGGCATAGGGATAAGGGATATACATATAGTGATGCAAAAAGACAAGTTTTGAGTAAAGTTTCGTTTCTTGGAAGAGGAGCATATTTAACACACTTATATATAATGATGTAGGGAAAATAAAAATGAAAGTATAAAATGTAGATCACTTGAAATACTTACACATGATACTTTTTGTATACTTTATATTTGAGCGCAATTATCATGGAGTGTCTCAATAATAATAATAAATTAATAATAATAATTAATTGCAGGTCAAGTGAACACTGAACCAAAAATTAGTATGGCCTTTCATCTAACTGTCATCGGTAAGAACAAGTTTATGAATGATTCTATCCAAGACGGTTGGTGTCTATAACAAAGAAGATATCTTTATTTATAAATTTTGCACAGAATCCCGAGCCAGGATCACGGGTGGCAGTGACATCCACGTGCAAAGTGGAAGTAGTCTACGACTGACGTGCGAGGTTGAGCACGGCCCCCATGACATTGCTCAGGTAAGACCTTTTGTGCAATATTCTTCCACGTGTGGTATAGTTGTTTGAAAATAAGTCATTGACCGTCTGACTGGAAATGGTCTAGGTTTTCTGGTACCATGGATCAAAACTAATAGACCCGCAAGGTATATACGGGGAGCCACCCGTTTCTGACATTCGAGTGGTGACACAACGGGATACGCTCCTCAGGTCTCAGCTCACCATTCTCAAAGTCCGTTCACATCATTCAGGAAATTACACTTGCAACCCGACAATGTCAGCCCCGGCGTCTGTCATTGTTCATGTCATATCTGGTAAGTTCATCAAAGATACATATATTCATACTTACCTCGACTGCACCTGTGATCTCGACGATAATCTAATACGGATCGATATTTTGCCAAAATAATTTTCACGTGCTTTTTCTTTCGCATTTTCTTACAGAGCATCCCGCAGCCATGAAAAAGGGGAACCGTAGCTCCTCTAGCCACACTCAACTCCGCTTCTTTGAGTATTTCCTCATCTACGCTTTCCTCTGTCTTATCACTCGTTTCCAACTTCTTCGCATCACGCCAACTAGTCGTCATCAACCACACATCCCAACATTATCTATCATGGTATCATCTCATATTACAGCCAGTACAAGCATCATTGCCACCACAAGCTGAGGCCACAAATGGCAAAATAATAAATTACAAAGCGTTATTACATAAGTATAAGTAATAAAAATTATTCAAATTATTAAATAAATACTAATTATTAATTAATAAAGAAAAAGTACATATTTAATATATAACCATTTTCGTACATTTTCAAAAAAAAAACTCTTTAAAACAAAATCATCAACAAGAACACTACCTATGTAAATATTATTCTATATAATATAATCATGTAATTAAATTATAATTTACTCCATCTACATTTCCTCAGACTTGTTTCTCCTTTTATAAAATTTAAAATATGGTACCTATACAAATACATTACATCCATTATTAAATCGGACAGAAGCCTCCGTCAATGTTCTATTGGTTTAGTCCTGCGAAAATATTTCAAAGAACATCTTCAATTTTATCAATATTTGGGTATGTCAATTGCAAGGTTACATAATTGTAATTACTGGAAACAGTATGATTTTTTATGGATGACAGTGTTCATTGCTGTAATGTTCCTTTATCGAAAATTTTCATGTGACTCATGTGCGACTAGTGACTTCACTTATTTTTTATCATTACTCCAGCACAACTCCATGCATTCAATGGAAACGAGTGTTTTATGGCGTGACAATTGTATACAAAGCAAATTGAAGTTTATAGGTGGCTGGTGACTCCTACATGGGCTTCTTTTTTGGTCAATAATCCCATTACCATTGTTTTTTTAAAGTAAAGTAGATTTTTACCAAAACATAGCATTCTGTTGTGGGTATACACTAAACCGAGCGAAAGACTATCATGATTTTTAAATGTAATCATAATAATAATAAGTAAATCACGTACCAGATAAATAAGTTATAAATACATACCCAACATATATTGAGTTGTACAGGTGAAATGGCCAGTGTTTTTGTGTTAGCACTTCCACCGCAAAACTCTCTAGCACCTGTCATCATGCATGTTTGAAAGGGTGAAAACATTTATTTATAAATTGTGTATTATTACACTGTATTGTAATATCCTTCGTAAACAGTCATAAAATGTACATACCTAGATGAATAATACATCGTTATTGGCGGTTGCGGCACTATAAAGAGTAGTCTCTACCCTTTAGTTAAGATAAATTACACTGCATTGTTATTAGCTAGATAGAGAGCTAGACAGATTATAATATATTGAAAAATACATAGGTAGCCACAGGCTTGCTAAAGATCGGTTTTTAATGCCGTAATAATAACGATAATAAATGTACAGGTACAATGTAATCGTATAGTTTTTGCCGTGATCCCCTCAGCCGAATAAGCCGTTCAATAATACCCCCATAAAGTCCTTTTGTATTGTATGCATGTAAATAAAAAAATGTTCTTATTGTAATACATAGCCATAGCCTATAAACCTATTATTAGGGATGGAAGTGGAATAGTACTTATGAATAGATAATACCTATTACATGTATATATATATGCATGTATAAGTAAACATGCGAGTATGGATTTGAGTTGGTGGTCTGTATTATCAATATCAATGAATTTCATATTGAAAGGAAGATTAAGTATGAATGGTAAAATTATAATGCTGACGGCCGATTTAAAAGGAAAAAACTATTTTGGAGGAAGTGGGCGTCTCAATTCACCCCATCTAGTGGGTATAATAACTAACCTTATTAAAATTGCAGAAAATATAGTCCTCAGAACTGATATAAGTTTTTAAACTTGGGGAAAATAATTTTGTATTCTTAATATGAATATATTATGTCTACGGGATGTTATTCAAGTTACTGATAATTTATTGCGTAGAATTTTCAATTCAAACAAATAGCTACAACAAGGTAAAATATTATGACGCAGAGATATTTAAAATCAATATGTCTATTTATAGAAAAAGGCGTTCATCAGAATGATCAGATGAAAAGATTTGGAGCGTGGGTTGGGTTTTAACTACTGTTCTGGATTTGGGGAAAAATGTTAAACATACTCTTTGTGGACTCCAGTACAATTTATTAATAATAATGGTGTTAATTACTAAGTTAATGGCAAGATATGCATCACATAGTTGCATAATCAACGGTAAACGTTTTGTTCATTTATACTAATTAAATTAACTGTATAAAATGTAAAAAGCTGTATTGTGTCTCACAATAATATATTATAAGGATAAATACTACCTACAACAATAATGATTTGAATAAAAGCAATCTAAATATATGCTGGCAATGAATATATATGTATATAATATTAGAATCATACAAATCATTTCCGAACGTGAGCGTATAATATAATAAAATATGTATATTATAGCTAGTTGTAAAGTTACAAATAGAAAATTATTAAGTGATTATCTATGAGCATATTTGATGTGTACATACTATATATATTATTTATTTATATTAGAGGTAAAAATTATTAGTTTTAAGATAGAAAATGTTTGATCACGTTTTAAAAGAAGCTTGTGTACTTCGTGTAAAAATAACTACATATTACATACAAATCTTCGAATGGTTGAGTTTTTTGTGTAAAAGAAATCGTTACATATAAGTAATAAAAATGTCAGTTATTAGAAAGACACTCAAACTGATCTTTGTTCAGTGATCCGTATTATTCATTTCCTGGACTGCATATTTACGGCTAACTGCATGCATATTTCTCTGTTGTTTTATACACCGCAAAAAAATTCGCCCACGAACTGTACTGGGTCAAGTGTACACTCCAGATTTAAAAAGTACACCTACATTTTCTCCAATTGTTTTCATTTCAAACGACTAGTTATACTTTGATGTTCATGAAACGATGCGTATATAAAATTCTATTTTCTGATTTAGAGTTCTTCAGCCAGAGTTTTTTGATGATGATGACGCAAAAGAATGAAGAAAACAAAAAAAGTATTATAGCGAATCTACGTTATGAAATGCCTATAAATAAATCTCTTTGAACCATACACTTATATTTTATATCATTCAAGAAATGGATTGAAAACTCTGGGAAGCTGCATTACTTTTAGATTGGTTCAAGCTTTTAAATAATCATATGTATCTTATACAACTGTTTCATAAGTTTGTATATAAGAAGCTTTCCTAGCACGAGCACTTCAAAAGTTTGAAATGATGATATGATGCTAAGAAGACTGAGCGGTTCTGTATGGATTATTATTATTGCATTATGTTCAAATTTGAATGTAAGGAATTTATGGATTAAAGCTTTTTGATGTCTGTTACAGAAGTAAAGCGCTCTGAGTGGTTATACACAGTATATGAAGTATAATAGGGTGCTTAGGGTTGTGACTTTAAATAGGTTGAGGTTTATAATGTTTTTATTTTTATTTTCTACTTAAGGTCATCAGCAGAAACGCATATTTTAGATTTTACAAAACAAACATGTTCATATTTGCGGAATGAAATATTTTTAGTAAGATGAAAGTTTTTTGCTTGGTTTCGGGGCGAAGGGAGACAAGTACATTTATTTGCCCTTTCCACATAGCTGTGTACAGAGAATGAAATGAGAATTAGGTAATGAAAAATCATTATTTTAAAGGAAAAAGTACTTTGTCTTGATGAAAACATTGTAAAGTTGAGTGAAAATGTAGCTTACCGTCATTATGAAATTTGTAAGGCACTTGATGAAAGGTTCGTAGCTTTTACAGTTGGCTTCCGTTGGATCAATCATTCCCGGTTCTACAGTAGTGCATTAATTTGATGAAGAAATTAAATATTATATACTTTATATTTATATAATTTTACAAAATTTAGTCGTATGCTTACCCGCAAATCTCTGGCATTTTGCAGATCCAAGTAAAGCTTTGTCAATGACCTCCAATGGAATATTCTCGAGAATAAACTTGAGCCCGTTTTCAATTTCAATATTTCCTTCCGCATTCATCTAAAAATGGCACAGTCTAAATAGTTAGCCACGGACTGTCAAAATGTTTTAGTTTACGAAATTATTTCAATTAGCAACTTACACCTCCGGATGCGATCAGTACACATTTCATGATACACTGTCGAAAAATTATTAAGATATTTATTTTATAAAATATGAATAACAGAGATAGTAAAAAGTTTGCTTGAACTTACGTTCATTTTCTCCGATTTCTCCTTGCCTTTAAATCCCAATTCCTTTGTGCATTTTGTGATGGATGACATCTGATATTTAAGCAGTTCTGAGACGGCTTGCTTGCATGATTTGTCTGCACTGGTTGCACCCTTTCAATTATTAAGAGCATACATTTTAAACTGACATATCAACTATCGACCTGGCAGTAAAAATGTTTTGCAGAATTCAAACCGAATTCTTGTGACTACTTACGATAGCTACGGCGATAAATACAGTCAAGGTTATCGTTACGTACTTCCCACTCATTTTAACTTGAAGATGAAATTCCTGTGAAAATTGGTTCTTGTTGAAGGTGATATATTCATTTGCTCCGTCTGAGTCTCATTCGTGGACAATGGCTGGATATCGACTGTCCCCTGGATTGCATGTGTTCCAAACAATCAAGCAAAGCTTTGTATTCTGAATGAAAATTAAAATTACAGTGGTGAGCACCGAACCAATGAACAATGGAAAAGATGCCAGCCTGACACCAAACTCACAATTTATTTTAATAATGGTAATAGGGGTATCAAATTAAATAGTTTCCTCAATCTATTCACCCTGGTCATGATCGATATAAAAAAAATTGCACAGGTGGGAATAAATGAAGTACTTATCAAAATGTATGCAAAATTAGATATCTAATGTGATATCCCTTGGTGAAATATATCGTGCTTAAACATATACATTACAATTTTGTAAGCCCAATCCCACTGATTTTGTCTGACCTTTTAGGGTGCCACCACAGAAGAACAATTACAGTTGAAGTTTAAGCCAAATATTATGATTAAAATTTCGAAATTTCGTTTGTGTGAGGATATGAATTTGAAATATGTTTTTCTAAAAGTGCACTATGCTTTTAACTATCCAATTACATTTTTTCTGAAATTAATATTCAAAAATAAATATGATATGATAATATGATGATATAGTTATTTATTTTTCCTAAAACTGTGGTTTAGCGTTAGCAATTTAGTGAATGCATATTTATGATGTTTATTCTAGCATACAATTTCTTATTCTCTTTTCTGAAGAATCGTAAACTGAGAACCATTTAAAATTGGAAGCTATATTTTTGTACAAAATTTTTATTCATTTCTGCCTTTAATATGCTTACTTAGTATATAGGCATACAAGAAAACATTAGGTTTGATACATTCAATGTCAAATTAGGTAATTTATTATTTTGTTATAAACTGGGGAGAATTTTAGCTCAAATGTATCCATTTGACCGCTGACTCATTAATTGCACATCTGAAATTCATGGGAAACAATATGTTCAGTTAACAGAATACTTTTGAAAACGATGTAATATTTATTTATTTTTCGACAATATTCCACCTTCAATGCCACATCCAACATGCAAGACACAAAATCTCCGT
>JAHZMV010000335.1:0-10248 GCA_027743765.1 Coecobrya sp. COE2
CAACCATTTCCCATTCCGATCCATTCATAGTAAGTAAATAAGTAAACATTATCTTTCCCATTCTACATAATTTATCCTTCTTCAAATGACTTATATTTCTCCAACAAGCCTCCTTCTTTACTACTACACAAGTTAATAACGTACCTAATACCTAAACCTAATTTCGTTTATCAAGCCAAAGATAACATCTTCTTTTTGACAGACCACTCATTTCGCAACTTGTTTTTTTCCTTCAAAAGTGCATTAAACCTCACAACACCCAAAGTAATGCCCAACATCCCAATTAAATTTTTTAATCTCATTTACATCAACCCTACCACCAAAAATTTAATAATAATAACCACATTAATCCTTCAAAATCCACTTACCTTTTAAATTACCCTTGTTTTCACGGAAGATCCCGAATACACCAAACTAGGTTAATTCCTCTCTAAAATAATTAACTTAATGGGCAATCAATTAATCACACCACTCTACCACTGGAGGTCTTGCTGCTTACGAGACTCCCGAAGAAACCGAAGGACAGAGATCACAGAAGAAAGAATGGAATGAATGGAGACTTGGAAAGAATATAAGCTGCTGCTTTACAAAATGTGATATGGCGAACGGAGAGATATGCAGGCGGTGTGCTGTGCTACTCCTCACATACATCTATTTTTTTTGGGTATTGGCTCTTGCGTGACGATGATGCGGCATTGCCTCTCTGCTCTATATTGGCTTGGTTGAATATATCCAATTTATTATGCTACATCACTACTTCTACTTGCTATTCTATCATTAATGTTTTATAGGACGACAAAGAGTTTTGCGAGATGTATAGAAGAAATGGAGCATTTTTTAGGCATTTTTTTATATAAATATAGCGAAACGAGTTGGGTTACACAACTTGTTTTAATGTGTATAGAATGTTAAATATGCATAAAATAAAATAGTAGTATAAGTGTACTATAATGTAAAGATGTACTTTTTATGGGCACCCTGAGACTGCTCTCTGGTGTGGGTGGCTGGAAACTTTGTGGAGTACGGGATGGGAATTGAGTGTGGTGAGGAGAAGTACGGGGAAAGGCCGTTAAGTTGTGCTGCTGCTTGGTGGAAGAAAATGGCTGGAGAAAAAAAAACTGGAAAGGAGAGGGTATTAAAGCTCATTCATGGATTTTCTGTGAGTAAGCATTAAACATTATATTTTGGTGTTGTGTTAGATGGATGATATGGGATGCTGTGTGAGGATGGACTATAAAATGGAGAGAGAGAAAAGGATTTCACCGGTGACGGTGTTTAGAGGAAAGGAGGTTGGTGGAATGGTATGCAAAATGCAAGCGTCTTGCTAGCTCTTTTATTCAGTCGCTGAATTGGCGTCATTGGAAATGGATGTCGTTTCCTGAAAAGTGGAGCAGAAAAGCGTAGGAGGTAAAAGCGGCTTTTATAGGCATTATGTACATTCTATTGAGTTGAGAGTATTGATGATCTTGAGAGAATACGTAGTAATATGACGGAAATGATCTTTTATAGTGGGATTGAAAAGAGAATTTGATCAAGATATATCCTATTATATACTAATAATAGTAATACTTTCTTCTAGACTGCTTTTTGGCTGATTTGATCAAGAAGGATTTTGATTATCTGCATTTAAAGCATTTTATTAAAAAGGAAATAAGGAAAAAGGAAAGGTAGATGTGGAAGTGGATGATACAATAAAAAATAATATTTTTTTAAAAAATGTAGCAATATAAGCGATAGCGTTCTTAAACGTGTAGAGAGTTGTCCTTGAGATGAGGTAAAAGTAGGAAAAGCAAATATGTTGCAATTCATTATATTTTTCTGATGGGAAAAGATCACCTTTGCCACCTGAGCAAGGTGGTTTTCTCCGTTGAAAATGAAAAGAGCGAGAGTGATTCTATATTGACGTCATTTGACTAGTATTATTATTACAAATGTTTATATTCCATTACATTAAAGACGGAAGAAGAAGAGAGGCTAACAGAGTACTATTGCCTAACATTGTTTGTTAGTCGTTCGTTTGTGAGTGAGGAGTACCACTGTGCAACCACCACTTGGAAATTTGTTCCTTTTGAAAATTATTTTAGTACTCTATATTATTTTGTCCGAGATATTACAACCACTTATATTACTGCTACTACTACTACTACAACAACGTCTCGTTGTTTTTTTTTCAATTTTTTGTTATGAAAAGGATACACATCAAAGGTTTGACTGAAGCCCTCCACTTTTTCCACTTAGAGAATGCTCTTGTAATAATACTGCTCGCTCTTGCAGAGGTAGAGACAAAACGGTAAAGTTTTCTTTTTCCCTTTTATAACCCTTGTCCTTGTGCCAAAACTATACACACTCAGTTAAAACGTGTCTGTTCAAAAGTTCGGCTTCTGCACTGAACCCTGAATAGGCATGCCACAAGCTAAAAAGCAAACTATTTTATATTTTTTGTGGTTTTTGGTTTCTGCCTGGCTATCGTGGTAGGTTGGGATGATGATGATGTTGGCTTTGGTTTCTCTACTTTCACTTGCTTGTTGACTTTTATTTAGTTTCAATTCTATTGACGATGTGGATGCCAACAACTCTCTGATTCCACACACTTTAATGTGCTTTTTGTCTGCCTGCCTGTTGTGCTATTGTGTGGCTATTTGCCTGAGCTGGGAATGTGATCGTCATCATGATCATGTTCATGATTATAGTCGACATAGTAGTGTGTATGGTGCTCAATGCAATTCAAGGTCCAAATACAACGCAAAATTTCTATTCCTGAAGTAGTATCTCGTCTCAGTCGCTAGCTTAACTTTTTCCCATCATATATCCATAGGCATACCAATCCCTCGGCTTTCACTCCCAATTTCCCCAAGAAACCACAAATACTCGGAACATTTAACTTTTACTACAACTCTTCACAGTCCATTGCACTGCTCTTGTGTTGTATTGCTGAGATTGAACATTGTGAAAAAAAAGTGCAAGCTAAGCTATACAAGGCTTATATTTTCTCAAACAAAAGAAAACAGAAACTTTTTTCAAACAATACAAACTCCTGCAATACACACATGCTCGCTATATTAGTCTTGACTTTCCTTTACAAACAATCACAAAAATCATCGCTTGATTTCTCTTGAATTTCCTAAACAAAATCCCCCGATTTTACTCATTTCATTTTCTGCATTTACGATTACATCTAAAAAAGAAACCTGATGTAGTTTGCATGCATTTCNGCTATACAAGGCTTATATTTTCTCAAACAAAAGAAAACAAACTTTTTTCAAACAATACAAACTCCTCTGCAATACACACATGCTCGCTATATTAGTCTTGACTTTCCTTTACAAACAATCACAAAAATCATCGCTTGGTTTCTCTTGAATTTCCTGAACAAAATCCCCCGATTTTACTCATTTCATTTTCTGCATTTACGATTACATCTAAAAAAGAAACCTGATGTAGTTTGCATGCATTTCCAGAGGCGGAGAGAGAGAAAGATGTGGATACCCGCTGAAAAGAATCCCTAAACTTTTTTTATCCACATCCGACACGAAGGATAATCTTAAATCCATACTACATGTAATATGTATGTACTTGCGACATGCATGTTATCATCGTGATGGCACCAACCACAGCAGCACACATAACGCTTCTGCTGCGTTGCGATTCTGCTTGAATAAAAGAAAGTTAGCATAATAATAATATTACAACTACCATATCATCCATCCAATTCGCATTTACATGGTTCCACCTTCACTCTCAGTGAATAACCAAGCGCTTCACATCTCAAACTACACACACTTATATAAGTTGTTATTGCCACATGAAAAAATCCTAGCTCTTTCCTTGTTATATTAAATCTGCATAAAAGATATAAAAAAATCTTTCTTTTTTTTGCTCCCGGATGTGCTTCCATTTGTAACAGTGTAGGATCAGGATCATCATCATCGTCAGATTACTGTAGACAAACTCAAGCTGCTTACTTACAAGTAACTTTTTTTCTGCTGCTCTTAACTCTTCTTTTGCCAGCTTTCCAAACGACATGCATTCCGCCCATCCAGCAGAAAAAACTGGGAATAAAATCAGAATTTCCTTCTTTCCGCGTCGTCCTCGTCCTTCGACGATTCCATGAAATGGAATAAAATATATTTATCTCTCTGCTTTTTTTCTCTTGAATCCGTACCTCCTTCCCTGTTCCAGGTTAAATGAAATGCTTTGCTTACGCACACACGACACGAAACAAGTCGGCTACACTTTTCCTCAAACATACATTATTACTTTACTTTTGAAAACGCCGTGTGTGGTGGTGTGGCAATGGAGTGTGTGTGTCTTTACACATCAAACCAACTAGCAGCATCTCTTCTACACCACCAAAGTCATGTTCCTTTTTTCTTCCTACATTTTTACTTTACAAACAAATAAGCTCCGCACACATACAAACATAGAGAGAGAGAAAGCAGACATATCGCCAGCTAAACAAACAGAACATGCAACCCGTTTTTATAAATTGGGAAACCTCTTTTCTCCTGAGAAACACCGGAATGAAATACCTCCACATACCACCTCATCGTCGTCCTTGTCGTAATAATTCTGGAATGGGGCTTCCAGCAGAATTCCAGCAGCAGCACTAGAGAGAGAAGAGTAACTTGAGTTAAGTTTTTTGTACAATTCTGAAGAGAGAAAAAATATCGATTGCTTTCTCCAGTCTCACTCTCTTTCTCTCTCCCTCTCTTTTACTCTGATTCTCTCTCCTTTTTCCAGCCTTGTTTCTTCTTCCCTCATCTATTTAAACACACAACACACAAACACGACAGGCAAGCAGCCACTTAAATGCTAATGGGAAACGAGAGAGAAGTAAAGTGAGCTTGGCATTGCCACTACTACCATCATCATCATTTTCAGTCTTGTGAAAGAAAAAAGCGTACACTTAATTATATGCATTGGATTGCATAAGAATCACCAAAAAGTCTACATACCTACATATAATAATACCCTTTTTTCTACCATCATCATGATCGTCAGAGAAGCGGGAGCACTATCACCGGAAAACCTATTATAATAATATGACTTTTGTTGTAGTGATTCCTTCTCCTCCTTCTCCGCCTTTCTTGGAACTTAACTACATGAAAGAAAAAGAGAATAAGAAAAAGGATGAATCTATCCATGCGTTTACTATACACCCATTTTTTCTACTTTAAGAAGTTTTTACACGAAAAGCAGAGGAGAGAAAAGGGGTATGGAAATTGAAGAAGCAAAGTCGTGCCGAGTATGTAGGTAGAAGGTGAAGAGGCGAAGAAAAAAAATCCTCTCGCTTCTCCTTTCTCACATGAGCTGGAGAAACCGATGGATACGCATTAGACGGTAAAGGTATGGGATTATATGGTACTGTGCTGGTGATAACGAGATATATTTCTCTCTGGAGATGCCACTGATGATGATCATCATCAGGATCCTAGTGATCATGATGAAGCAATGATTCTGTCGGTGCGTAGGTGGTAGTATGCTGCTAGTTAAAGTGATGCTGTTGGTGCTGCTAAAAAGCTTCATCATTTTTATTACCGCTAGCACCATACCATCATCATCTTCCCCTTGCTACCTTATTCTTCTAATTTTTTGCTGCTTTCTCTCTTCTGGCATGACCCCCTGTAGACTCTTTTCATTCCCTTTTTCTTAGTTTTTTTTCACATGTCACATCCTTTCATATTATTATCCTATCCAGAGTCAGCAAAGCGCAATACAATGTTGCAACATATAGTCTGGCACCCCACCAGTTGTACTTTCTCTTGATTATCTGTACAAAAATTTCATTTTATGTAGTCTTGTCAGTAGCATCATCCAGATCATCAACATCATCCTTCTCTATCAGTAGATCACACAGGCATCAAAAAGAAAAATAGAACTGAACTCTGCGTTGTTAGTTTGACCTGTGAAGAAACTAGAGTACTTTTGTATGGACAGTTATGTCTGCGTCTTTCTTTCTTTTTTAGAATCTGTCCGCATTATACTCCATTTCACCCAAAAAATGTCCAACTCACGCATGTTCATTTTTCACATGCTCATACGTATTTGTTTGCCGAGAGGAAAACGGAAGAGAGAGCGTTTGTAATGCAATGTGTGTTTACAACTTGAACAAGGAATCTCCTCCGCTCATCTCCTCTTTTTACTCTTTGCTCCGCTCCTGTTGGTTGGAATGAAAATGAAAGCTGAAGTGTTATTGAGATAAATTCATTTTGAAGCTGTTGAAGATTTTAACATTGAGCCACCTCTATCTACCACCACCACCACCACCCTCACTCACTCGGCATCACATCACACAGCAGGCAATTTATACCATCACCACCATCAGTACAACTACTGCAGTAACATACAGCAAAGTAGTGTTGGGCACAAGGCCTGCCTTGAAAAAAGAAAATATAAGAGAGAGAAGAAGACTCAGCTCACAACTCTTTCTCTCAAATAATGTATTCAGCTTCAACTCTGCTCATTCAGCAGCTCTTAGCTCTTCTCACACTCTCCCCGACTGCTGTCTTTCTAACTCTGCCCTGCCTGGAAAAAAAGGTTCTATTTTCGGGAACGGGGTGAAATTTCGGAAGCGAGCATGTATGTATACATGTATATGCATCTACTAATCTACAATGAACATGTATATACCTACATATGCATATCCTCATATCAATGGTTGGTTTTGACTTTCTGCTTTCCCTCTAGCTGCTTCTTTCTATCCTGCTGCTTGCATAAATGAATGAGCACAGAACATGCAGTGTTCCCATTGAACCACAACATCTACTTTGTGTGCATGTGTGTATATCGTCATCGTCTGTCTGTCCTTTTTTTGAGAGAATTTCGGAGAAGGCACACAAGTCCCATTACATTCGCATAGAGAGAGAAAAAAACTGTATGATGAAATTATACTCGTGTTATTCATACAGAGAAATTATGTGGGTCTGACAGAGAGAGTGCGGGTACAATACAAAACAGCCTTGTTCATGATGATGATGACGATGATGTAGCTCCTGGAGTTTCGATCCTCTCTCTCTGTCCTTATCCTTTTTCCTAAAAATACATAATATGAGCATGAGTTGTAGTGGTGGTAGTCTCCTCCGCACCATATAATATTATTGTAGTAGTTTTTGTCCTCCTGCTTTTGCTGCTGCTTCTGCTGTTGTTGTTGTAACTTTTGGCAGAAAGAATGCAATGCATTTTTACTTTATAGCCATCTCTCTCTCTTTTCGCTCTCTGAAATACTTCTTATCATCATACATCCTTTTTCCGTAGTAGTAGTATTCGTATAATATTATGTAGTCAACTGAAATAGTAATAGTATAACGGTTCAGTCAGCTAGAGAAGAAGACTACACACTAGTATTATTATGAGAACGGCAGCATCATCGCAGCAGCAAAATACTTTGGTACTTTACTATTTTCCAGGGCCCAGAGACCACACGACTACGCCAACAAGCAGGACTGCTGCTGGAGGAAGACTCCCTGTCTTTTTCTCTCGTTCGCCACTACTCATTCATGATGACAGGAGCAGTCTTTCTTTTACCTTCTACTTATCCCTATCATCCTTTTTCCAGCATTAACTATATCCAGGGAAAATACATGTACAATTCGGGTTGATGTCGATAATAATATTATTATTGATACTATACAGTGCAATATTACAGTATTGGTGTCCTACAATCTTATATGCCGTTGTAAAGAGTACTAAAGACACACTAAAGTATATATGCACAAGAAATCTTTTCTCTTTTCAAAGTACACGTACATACGTCAGGTAAACGGGAGAAGAGAAGAGAGAGAAAATAGAAGGTCAGTCATTGCGGGACAGAGCACACAACAAGATTACAAGGGAAAAGTGTACAACAGCAGACATCCCATCATTATCCTGTTCTTTTTATTACTGTAAATATTTTTACTTACACACACACAGACACGCAGGGAATATTGTGTATGCAGAAAATGCAGACATTACATGTATACTACTACTCCATATAACAGTAGCTACTCCAAACGAGACGATAAAACATGCAAAATAGGGAGTTTTTCACAGACTGTCAACATAAATAGTGAGAAATTGTGTATAGATGTGGATGAGAAAACCAATTAATTAATTTTGGTAATTAACGAGAGAAAAATTTGTTGTTCAGTCTAGAGAGAGCCATTTGGTTTTGTGCAAGCTGGTTTATAAGTGTGCATGTGTGTGTGTGGTGCTTACTACAAAGAAAAAAGTGAATTGAATATCATTTTTTCAGTGGTGAAAAAAAGTAAAATAAAATAAATCACAATATAAATCCATATAAAGATATAAATTTTCTAAGCGATCATGCCCCAGTTTGAATTATTACGAAGAGAAATACTAAAAACATTAACGCTTGACTCTCGTTCAATTGCTTACAATGGCAAAAGACAGTTTTCCTTCAGGAATCAAAGCAGCGTTCTCTTTTTAAAGATTGGGTGAAGAAGAAGCCTGAGTAAATTATAAAAAAAATCAAAGGAGACGAGTGACAAATTTTATTTGATTATAATCCAGGGAGCTCTCTTCTATAAAAGCACAGATAATAATATTCCTTTTCAAGTGAGTAGCTCTTGAGATTGGTGTAAACTATCTTGTTTCCTTTCTCTCTCGTCTTTGTCTCATCTTGTCTCATCCCATATAAATCTAATTGCCACTTTTTTCTATGTTTCAGGTACTTGCTATTCACCCAACCAATCCTTGTCAAGTGGTGTTAGCATCAACGTTACATTACATTACACACCAATTTTACACAGGAGCTGACATTCTAATAAAAATATACGAGAAAAAGGATTGCAAGTCTGGTTAAGCAAAAGGAGCATAATAGCACATGAGACAGAAAGAATACTACCACATTCCGATACACACACACTTTTTATGTAGAGATATTTAATACTTATATGTTGTGTGTAAGGTATTGACAATAATAATACAATCCCATCCCAGAAAAGAATTACCATTTTACTACTAACACGTAACGTACGTCAAGTGAATAGTAACACGGTATATAGATATTTATTGTGCATATATAGTCCTTACTAACTTAATACTCTCTTACTACACACATCTTTTTATGCTACATATTCAGTACTTGCTGCTGCTGAAGCCGTAAAAATCCACAAATTTTACACATTGACTGTCTATCTTGTTGAATAGAGAGAGAGAAAAAAAGTATGTGTGTAGATGATTCGAAGCACTGCTAAATACACACATGTAAGGTAGGAGTTTAACGTGAGAATAACGAGAGGATATATAGGTATTCCCAGTGAGAAAGAGAGAGTAAATCCAATCAGCAGAGTAACATCCTTCTTACAATAAGAAGAGGAGGATAAATAATATATTATGCCGTTGCATCATCATCATACCATTGGTAATCATCATCATCATCACCCACACCATTCGTCATCATCGTCCACAACTTCTTCATCATCTTCAAAGCAGTCTTCGTCGACCACAACAGGTAACAACAGCAGCAGCAGTAGTAGCAGTAACACTACGACCTGCAATAATACAGGATCTACGGCGACAAGTACCACTGCGGATCACCATCATCATCATCAGCAACAGGCTTCCGGAACAGGAACTTCTGGAGGTGGAGTAGGCGGTGGGGGTGGAGGGGCACAGGGTCACCAACAGACTGCTGCAACTGCAGTGACCTCTTCATCAGCGGGAGCAAGTGGCGGAGGAAAAATGGCGAGCAAAGTGACTGCCAATAGTAGCGCCACGACAGGAAATGCAAATAATACTGGAAACAATGCTGGGGCGCAGGCGAATGTCGCCGGGGCAGGGGGAGCGGGTGCTGGCGCTGGACAGATAAATCCCAATTTTTACACGGTGGAAGTGGGCGATACGAGGTTTACCATTTTAAGACGATACCAAAACTTGAAACCTATAGGGTCCGGTGCTCAAGGGATCGTGTGGTAAATAAGAAACAATCAAATATTATGTATTACTACCTATGACAGATTTTGAGTAAACATGTTGGAGAATTGTTTAAAACTAACATTTTTTATATATGTCCAAATTTTGTGTATAGCTCCGCTTACGATACAGTAACTGGACAAAATGTCGCAATCAAAAAACTATCTCGACCATTCCAAAACGTAACGCATGCCAAGCGAGCCTACCGAGAATTTAAGCTGATGAAATTAGTAAATCATAAAAATGTAAGTGCACTATTTAGAAGAAACTAATTTTAAATGAAAGTTATGAGAATTTTGTGTAAAAATAATTTATATTTCTTGAATATGCGCA
>JAHZMV010000336.1:0-22857 GCA_027743765.1 Coecobrya sp. COE2
AGTGGCTACACACACGCTACTACCCATTTGTATCCATCCTGGCTTATAAGCGACTTGCTTACTTCTCTTGATCTCTTCACCATGAACATTCATATATGTGGCCAGAAAAGGTACAAAAAAGACTACGAAGAAAGCTAGAAAAGAAATGCTTCAGTAAATGTTCGCTATTGGAAAGTTAGTCCCTATTGTAGATATAGAATGTATTCCTTATAATAATAGCAGACATGCACTTGTTTCGTATATGTGCGTACAGTCAGTAATAGCGATGCTGCTGCATTTTGTTAAAAAATAAACTTTTGTGATTCACTTCAACTTTCATGTCAGCGGAGGTCTCTTTTTTCTCTCCGCTACCTCACCACAACTTTTCTCTGCTGCAATAACTATATAGCGCAATATCAAACATATTAACCACTTCTTAAGAAATAGTAATAACATATGTACATCCATAATATATACCTGCATGCATCTAATATATACATAGTACATATATAAGTGGTCAATATAGGTATTACAGCTGTGGTCACTACACATACAAACCAAACACCTACATATTGACTGAAAAGTACAGGAAATATGAAAGAGGGAAAGGAAAACTACTTACTCACGCTTTATTTTTCTGCTGCCACTTTTTAAACTTCTATAAAGGGCATATGCAAGTAGTTAAAGTGTACAACCACCAGCATCGTTAGTAATCATACATGTGGGTACATATATGTAAGGTGTATTCTAGTTAGGACCATTTTATGTTTTTACGTACTTCATGTTTATATATTATTATAGCTAGCTATACTAGCAGCAGCAGCAACACCAAACTAACCGGTCCGTTCACCTTAAAAACGCATTTGTATATTCTGTCTTGCGTCGATACATAAACATGATGATGAAATGAGAAAAAAGGTAATGTTTTCTTTCCGTTTCCTTCCTTTTTCTTAACCATCCAAGTATGAAAAAGAAAAGAGCCCACAAGCAAGAAAGCATGTTAATACATGTATTTACGACCTGCGTTATGACACGTGCTTCAACTCATACGGTAAGAGTGAAAGTAAAGTCCGTGACGATACAAACATTTTTATAATGCACACACACATTTACCAAATAACCGCTGCCACCATCTCTTTCGGTTTTTACGGCATAATATGTTATGTTGTGTATACACCATGAACGACAGTGCATTTGGAGACTGAAGTAGTAATGATATAATAGCTACCTTCTTCTTCGACTAGGATAATGTATATGTTTAGGCACATCGACTACCAAAACTGCTGAAGATATTACTTTATTCTATGGTGAGTTGAAAAAGCACGCTGCATAATAATAAAAAATGTATACAGTCAACACGAAAAAATATTTCTTTTTCTCTCCTTCTTCTTACTCGTCATCTTTTTTTTTCAGGAAAAGGTCTGCCAAAAAAATAATAATAGTTGGTTGTGTATGATGGTCGAGCTGTGGACTGGATGGTTTTGTGCTTTTTCTGACGATTTCTGTACTCTTTTTTTCTTCCTGGTTAAAAAACTGAGTGGAGGAGATGGTATATAAAATGAGAAACACATTTTCTTTTGCTTTGGTTGTGCAATATAAAAATTGAACGCTCAGCAAAATATAATATAAAATTCCACCACAATTTTTTCATCGCAATGCTCTGCCTTATTTGCCGTAGTGAAATGAAAAAAATAATGGCCCAGTATGTATTTAGTCGCTTTTTGGGTAAGTACAAGGAGTAAAACCGTCAATCGATGTTTTCGTAGTGAAAGGGAAAATAAAAAAGCCAACAAGGATATGAAAGTGAAGAGAGAAAGAAATGAGAAGTTTAGTAAGTAATGACTGGTTTATGATCCCTCCACCACTAAATCTGCCTGCCACTTTTTAAGAAGCAATCAATATCACAAGGCGTGCGCGTTCTAATATGGGTTTTAAAAAAGAGAACGGAAAAATATATGGTTTGTTGTTGCTCTGCTGCTTGCTGCTGTGTGTGTGCTCTGAATAAAGGTTTCCAAAAGTAGAGGAAATAAGTAGCTACGACGCTTATAATGTAACTTGACTTGTTGGCAGTTTTGCAGTTGAGTGGTTGGTGGTGGTGCTGATGTGGGAGTTGAACAACGAAGCTAGTCAACAGGGATGGTATATAGTAAGAGGAGTTTTTTTCATATGTGCGAGTGTGTCTGGTGACTGGGGAGAATATGGGAAATAAATGACTGGCTGAGATTGGTTTGGGGGGAGAAGGAAAGGAAAAAATGAAGAAATGTATAGATTTGGCAGCTGGCAGTATGTTAGCTAACTTTTATTATATGTCATACCGTATTTTTGTGAATGGCTCGTGTATAATTTCTGAAAATGGTCTGGCCGCACGGTTTCACTGTCTGCGGAGGACTGTTTCCCAGAGAAAAGACTATCTTTAAAATATGCTTAAATTTGCTGAATTTGCTTTCCCTCACTATCTATTTATCTTCTCTACACTCTAAACGAAACTTGGACAGATCAGGGAAGAAGGAAAAGTTTTTGCGTATTTCATGTTGCACGGAACGTCTCTGTCATCATCAAGATAACCAAACCAAAGAAAAGGAAATTTGAAGTTTAGAAGGGAGTAAAAGACAGTCTCCTAATATCAGAGAAAGTTTTTCCGATGGAATGCTGATATAGTGATATAGTTAAATAATGACAGAGGCAGTGGTTAGGTCTGCAGTTGTTATATCATCGTAATACAGGAAAATGCAAAAGCAAGCATAAAAACACAAGACGTTTCTGACTCTACCCAACTTGCAGTTGTGTTTGCGGTGATATACATATTATCTATATACCTAACTATTATTGCTGGAGGCCTAATACATTTATAAGTAGGTCTACGCTTTCTCGGCCCTTATTTTACTGATCGGGATCATAGAATCATCGTCATCATCATAAATAAGTAAACAGCTTAATAATAATAAAATGAGATAGGACACGACAAGGCCAGCGGTTTCGTTCGTGGTTGTTGCAGCATTTCGTACATCGTGTGTCTTGTCATGTCCCATTACTAATTCTCATATTGTGGAGCGTAACGTAACATGCCGAAATGAAAACAAAAAGCAGAGAGTACACACATTCACTCAGCATAAGGGAGTGCACACAGCGGATTAATTGGAAATCATAAAATTAGATTAGAGCTGTAAATGGGAATACTAAAATAAGTTCAGCATTAAACACCATATTAAATTTGGATTAGACCCCTGCTGCTTTGCCTCGTGTCGTTAGTCAGAGCGAGCTGAGAGTACTGGGAGTTGTGCTTTTCGTTGGCGTCCTCTTTCCTTGTTATTTTATATGATGTGGGTTATTACATTGTAAATTTTATGGGTATGAGTGAGCATGAAGGGATAAAAATAATATTTGCGTAATACTAGTTATGTACAAAACACTTTAGTCCTATGGAATAACCATCAGCTCAAGACGAAGACGCTGTCTGCAATGGCCGCTACATTTCTTTCTCGTTTTACCAAATCAAAACGGTACCTAGAAAACGTGCCTAATTATGCAGCAGAATTTCACAGTTGATGATGATAATATTGATAACACTCCACGTGCTGCTACTTTGTACATTTTCTTCATCGTCCTCTGGCAATGCATTTCTAGTTGGCTTAATATATGGCTTCAGATAATCTGGAATCTATATTATGTCTTCTTTAATCGTGAATCAAATCAAGAATCAAATCTTGGGCGTACTTATCATTTATTACTGACATTCTATTTACTATAATAACAAAGACTTGACAATAAATTACAAATACGCAAAATAACTCCTACAACAGACATAACGATTGCTTAGCCATAAGATAAATACTCGTAGCCAGAATTGTCGCTGATGGTGGACATGGTTTATTTGTTGCTGAATATATTGCTTACTCCAGTATTAGCGTTTAATATGGAAATTACAGTAGAAGCTAATAGCATTACAAACATTTTTATTTAGGTGTAGATTTGACAGTAATAAAAATAATGATATTCTTCTTTGTGTTTTGTGTGGGAGTTTGGAGTGCTCTTCGTTTAGATGCGTAGGCACAATAAATTTTTAATCTGGCATAAAGTTTTCATATCTTCCACCTTATGACATATTATGAGGAGAACCACATAAATCAAACTATTAATAGACCATATCAATATATTACTCGATTAGTGTCTGATGAACAATGTGAGCTTCATTCAAACAAACATCGCTCCGTAGATAACATTCGGTATACCTATGCCTCTCACTGATAAGATTAGGTGGCATATAATAGACCGGCATTTTGAAAATGTTGGTGCCACTACATCAATGTGTTTGGCTATTACGCGCCACCAAAAACTTTATCACATTTCTTCCACCATCAGGTTTGCAACAATAAACCTAATAATAGCAGAAGTGTAGTGACAACATTAACAGCCATCGTATCATAAGAGAAAGTCTGAAAAGTATGCACAAATATATTAAGACTATTCCACAGCTCAAGTATAAGAATCTAAAAACCTAAAAAGGTACAGGAAGGTACTACGTGTTGGATGGAAATAGGAAGCAAATCGTTTGGCAGTTTTTATGTGAATTATAATGGCTGTGTAGGAAAATAAATGAACTCTCCTTTTATATACCTACATACACAAGGAACATCCTTACACTGTATAACCATTTATTATGTCCAATCTAAGCTGTTCATTGCATAAGATAGAAAGTACGTTAGAATATAGAGTACAAGTACTACAGTAAATGGTTTTCTTCCTTTCTCACTCTTTCTCTCTCTCCCCTCTCTCACTTCAAGCTTTACAACAAGCGTACATGCCCCATTCACTTCGTTTATTCGCACAATGTTGATATTGTATTGTAACTCATTCGATGAGAGAGAAGAAGAGACAGAGAAAAAGAAAGACAACAGCAACAGCAATTCATGCTCTTATTCGCTTTACATGACGAACCAACTGATAGAAAAGTGCATAGATACCTACATACATTAACGTCTACATTCTTACATATATTTATTTATCTGTTCAGAGTTCAGATGATATCATCACACACATTATATACCTAACTATACATATTATGGTTGTTTGGCAGAGTATATAGCAATAATGGTAAATGCAAAGCTTGCTTCGTGGTGTGGTGATAGTGGCGGCGGCGGTGACTGACTTCTTTCTAAAAAGACGCTTTTCTCTATCTCAACCAACCAACCTACCGGGAAAGAGAGAGCGAGAGGGATTGAATGCGTAGTATGAAAATGAAAGAGGAAGAAGAGTTCACCCAGCGTAGAGAGAAGAGAGCTGCACAGACACAGACAAAAAGAGTAAGAAGATGGATTCACTATGCAAAATAATCCGGAGAAGCTTGAGTTGCTAGCTTCATGCTTTCCCTTCTCTAACTCCTACCTACTAACTCATCTCTACTGCCAATGTTCCTGTGCTGCTGGGGAAGTAGTTGTATAGCGTCATTCTGCCACTACTACCACTACTGTTGCTAGTGAAATTGTTGTTGTTTGTGTGTATACCTATATATTATACCCTGCCCTTCTCCTCCTCACTTCTCTTTTCTCTTCCTCGAAAATTCCATTCCTGTTTTAATATTACCACCAAAAGTTTTTCACTCTGCTGTTGTATAATGTGTCTGTGTGAAAAGGTAAATAGGCAATGTTAAACATGCATAGTGTAGCAGCAGCAGTAGTAGTATATTAGCAGCTTGAATAACTGCTTTCCTTGTAATGCTCTTTTAGTAGTTCTGCAGAGAGAAACATCTTTAAAGTGACTAGCTTTATATCTATAAAGATGAATTCATGTGAGTATGCATTTTCCTTAAAACTCCCTCTTCCTGCTTAGTATTTACGCGTACAACTAATAGCAGAGACAATTTGCTCGATCCCTCTATATGCGCTCAAGATGGTTGACTCAAATAAGCTTATTCATATCTCGGTCTTGTATCCAGCGAGTCTCTCACTGACACTATCCGATGTTGAGAAAGAGAGGAACAGCGACTTTTTGAATAGACTTCGACTACTCGATGACTAGACTCTAGACCACACTTTTACCTCTTTTCATTCAATTCACTAACTTGCTTTTCCAAACTAACAAGTAGAAGTACATTTTGTATACTGTGTAGCATACATGATGACGACGATGATGATGATCATACTAAGGAACAGAACAACTCGACGACTCGATACACTTATTTTACCTTGCTAGCATGCATGAATTCCCTGTGGAAGGCTCAATTTTCATGGCACATGAATGCTTAATGCATTATTGTGCTTATTCAATATCATTATTATATAAACGTGCTGTATACTATTTCCATCACCACTACTACTGCTGCTGTCGTTTTTGTCAAGTGTACTACTATACTGGTTTACGGTGTCATATCCGAAAAAGTAAGTATCTTTACTATGCGTTTTGTGTGGAATCAAGTTAAGTTGAACTAACTTCAACTTTGTTGCTGCTCGTTCAAGCCATTTATGCTCAAAAAGGCACACGAAAATGTGAACCAACATCGGGAATCAAATAATACCTATAAATTTTTCATACATGACTACATGCATTGTTAATATTATTATAGCGTACTACAAGTGAACACCATCCTATCAGCGTGATACACGCAAAAACCAACAATAAAAGTGAAACATTAGTAACAATTTTATTCGTTTCACGTTGTTGATGATGATGACGACGGTGATATTACGGTCGAGGAAAAAAATATGATTTATATAAAAAGACTTTTCCTTTCTGCTACGATCATAATGTATATTCGCCACATACACACTCCACCCCGACTGGCTATTCGCCTGTCGTGGTCTAGCCAAAATGAAGCAAACAATATATTTTCCTTTGTAATAATCATGTGACACAAGAACAAATTAATTTTAACCTCATGCATAATTTTATGACTCCTTTTTTGTGCCATGTTTTATAACCTTCATGTTTGCAGAGAGCTGTCAGCTAAATAGTAATTTAGAGTTTCTACTATATGTGAAATATAACATGGAAAAAGCGCAAAAAAACAAGGCATAACAAAAGCTAGTAATAAATTTTTAAACACGCATTTAGAGGAAACAGTTGGACTGACTTACAGATTTGTGTGCCTCCGCCGAGAGCAACGGTTGCCTCACTTTTTGGAACACTGTCGGTGAGTTGAAGGAGTATGAGCGAGTAGGAAAAGCAGAGGATGAGGTAAGTTCTTATTAAAGTCACAACTGTCGCGACACTCCTCATTTTGATGCTGGTGTGGTGGGATGCAATATGCTCCCTTGCACCACCAGCTTATGGGCTCACTTTCACCACTTCTTGTCTCCAAAATTTGTACAGTGGTCCATTCACCTTGTGGGTTGAAATAACAACGTGATGATTATTGTCATGCACATCGTCATATAATATTATCTGGTTACCACATTGCCACATTGGCAGCAAACACTACTCGTTGTCACATTACATGTTATTATGTAGGTGTTCTGTCTGTTTTCAAATTACATTGATAATGATCTCCCTCTTTACCACTTATGTACTTCAAAATGAACAATGGCGATCAATGATCAACACTGACAACTGATAACAGGCTTGTTGTAGTAGTTTTGATGATGATGTTGATGCATAGCAATAAAAGGGGAAATGAAGAAAGTTGTATTGCTCGGGGAGCCCCAGTCTTACGTCCAGGGCGACAATTTTCCTCCTTCTTCGCATATGCACATAATATGTATAATATAGTACCTTGTTACGCATTACAATGGCCTATGTTTACTTTAGGACCATCGTACAATGTCACCGGTATTCTCTATCTGTTCTGTACCCTTGTAGATGTGCACACCGTACCACCTACGGATACAATATGTATGTGAGAAAAAATGTGAGACACAATGGAAGAAAAATGGTGCAGAATAACAAAACAAATCAAGGAAACGACGACGACGATGATGTTGACTAGATTGTTATTTAGTTGGTCGTGTTGATGACTTTTTCTTTGCTCTCTCTCTCCTTGTTGTATCTATTATTGCTCTTCAGACGTCACCGAAAAGTCACCTTTTCTTCGGGTGTGAAAAAATACCGGTATATAAATAAGTACATGGGGGAAGAGAAAATGGAAAAAGTCTCAAATGAAACAACTGTCCAGGTGCTACCACACACAACAACCAAACAAAAAGGAACAACGTCTCTTTTCCTTCTCTGGTGCTGCTGTTGTTATTTTGTTGTGTGATGAAACGACCTGCGTTTTTTTGTGTTTTTATGCTCTTTCACACTGGATTTAGGTCGAGTATTAAAAGCTATGGCACTGCTGCAATATTAACCATATCGAGTCGACCAGTGTGTACCATAAGCTGTAAGCACAGCAGGGCATTTTCTTTTCTCCACTGCCATTCCTTCCATCTTTCCCCTGTGATATTTCGCTTACTTTTTTATTATTTTATACCGTGTCGGTAGACGGTTTCTGAGTATTTTTACGTGTGTGTGTGGACCCAGTCAGTATATAGTCACTAGTAGAAGTGGTTGTAGTAGCAGTTACTTGAGTCAGTGTCGACGACGATAGACGTACTAGTGATGGTAGTATAGAAAATGGTGATGATTTTGATGATGATAATGACTTGGTAGGATGATCACACAACGCGATATTCTTTTATTACCAACACTTTATCCTTAAAGTCTACCTCGACACCAGCAGCAGTACTTCTTCTTCTAGTCTACTGACGCTGGCTTGTTCCTGTACTTTGTTACGTACATACCTATTTCCCATTGTAGCAAAAATGTGTGCAAGTCTTTAGTGTCGTCGTCAGTTTGTGTTGATGATGATAATTTTGTCCAGAGTTGTTTGTTACTTGGTGCCGCCGCTGGTTGTGATGATAATCATGATATGAAGCAGATACCGCTGAGACTAGTATAGTGAAAGTAAAGAAAATCTCATAATATTATGCTACTGCTTCTCTAGAGTTTTTATTATAAGTAGGCATATCGCGCCTTATTGTGTACGTGAAACTTTAGTATTTTCTCGTTTTCTTTGTTGTTATAATGTCACACTGACTACAGTATGCAGTAGACGATGAGCGGCAGGAGAAAGCGAAAATATTTCTTGCTTTCTTGTTTGTACACCTTGATGCCGTCAACTACCATACGGTATTATTACTTGCTAGGGCATGTCATTGTTTGTGTTGAATATTGTTTTATTTGTAGCACAACAACAGCTCACAAGAGAAAGGGACACCAAGAATGTCAAAAAGTTGACAAAAAGTACAACGACAACGTTTACTCTGTTATTATTTTTCTCGGCCTGTACAACAGGCTATATAGTTTGTACTGTAAATGTTAAATGGTCGTAAGGATCGCATGATATGAATGAATTTAAACAGCAAAAGTGTACAAATTATTATTTCGGCAGTTATTTTCCTAATAAAAGTTTTCTTTTCTCACTCAATCTGCTTGTTTTATTTCCATCCTGGAAAAAAACATGTGAAAGGAAACGATGAGGATGGCGCTTGCTAACTAAAATGCATATTATTATTCTTATGCTATTTATTTTTATAAATGTTGGAGAGCAAGTCAGTTAATATAGTTTCAGGGTAGTATAGTCAATATTCGAAGGAACAGTTTTAGTCTTTCTGTCGTTGTTGGTGTATGCGTGTCGTAGAAGTAGAGAATGATGACGATGATAGGCAAAAGGCGGAAGAGAAATGATTATGATTACTTTATCACAAATCAAATTCAAGTGGTTATTTCCCTTCCATTTCACAGCACACAGTAGTGCGAGCAGCTTAAGACTTTTGGTCTTTCCTACTGCCACTACCGCATCACATCGTACCACACTACCGCCGCACCAATTCTCATTTTTGCAACATCACGTTCCTTCACTCGAGAGTTTTGTCGTCCCTCGTTGCTAGCCTTGTTTCCCCTCTCTCGAGTTTTGTCCCCGCGTTGTTTCAGGAGAAAGCGGTAGTAAAACAGGAGTTGTATTTTATCTTCACTCCGAAAACACAGACCTTGTTCTTCTGGTGGAGGATAAGGTCGAACGTTACACAGCTACTACAAGTTGACGACGTTGCGTTGATGTGACTGACATTCTGGATGGAACAAAAGGAGACATGAACTTAGCGAATAAATTTAACTATGCAAAATAATATAGTAATAACAATAATATGATAGTAATATTGTAATTTTAGTTCAATGCCGCATTCGGATTGTATTATTAAGGTAGGGAAATTTCGGACGAATTCTTACTATATTTTTGTTGATAAAAAGAATAATAAACAGCGTGAGTGTTTCTGATGTGTATACACTTCTAGCTCAATAATCTCACGAGCTCGCCATTCGATAAATAATAGATATGAGAAAATGTTTATTTTATTTTTTGACGGGACAAAACCTGTCTGACTAGCTTTTGCCGTCTGTCAAAAAGAGCGAAAAGTTTATAATATGCGTATGTTTAGGAGAAGAGAAAGTATGGTATACAGTTGCTGGCGATTACTGGACAATGCTGCTTTCGCTTTTTCCACTTCGGTAATGATAATAGCTAAAAGCGGCAGTGGTAGTGTAGTAATGAGAAACATAGATCTACACTCACTCACAGAGCAGTTCCGCGACAACATCCACGACAGCTTGCCACCAGTACGTCCTAGTGTATTTCATTCACATTTACATTTTCATCCTGTCACTCTTTTTTTCCTCCTCTGCCTCTCTATTACCCTCATCGTTCTAGTTATATAAGCACCAGCAGCAGCGACAGTATAAATACAAGGAAATAAGGTCCATGTCCGGTGAATTGCAAATGGCTTTGTCGTCGTTGTCGTTTTTGGCGTCTCGGTGTATTTACTTTTTCTCTATATAGTGCCCCTTTATAGGCACATATTTTGTCGTTACTGTTGCTGTATCAAGCAACCTAAAACGACTCTTTTGCTTCTAACACGTTTACTCGCTCAGCTCATATACGCAATTTGGATTTCACTTTCTCTCTCACACGTATACTTTCTCCTTTTCTTGCTCCAATGGATACGTTTATCACTTGCCGTGTTCCACTTTTAGATTGAAAATCCGTGTATACTTAATGCATATTAGAGTTTTGCAAGTCAAATCAACACTACCTTCAAAAAGTACAAAGGACAAATATAATATGTTATTATTATACCCTATCGCTCACATGTGTATATATCCTCTCCACCAGAGAGTATTAACTCACAACTGGTACTATACTTTGCAGATCATTAAGTACTGCTTAATAGTATATTATTCTAGATTTTGTTTCATGATATGAACATTATAAGACATTTTCATGCGTTTATGACACTGCTAGCGTTTATCATTGTGGGTGGTCCTACACCTACCTACCTCTTCTACTCTACTTTCCATGAGATATGAGTGCATACCGGTAGGCATGTACAAAGTTTGAACATGGAAAGTACCTTGGTCACACAGGACGAATAAATTAATTTACATTTGTTGAGTGATTATGAAAGCATTAATAATACCCCACCCAAACTACTTGCCAATAAATTTTTACTCTAACAAGCGTAGGTTAAAAAACTTACTGATTTTGTTTAATGATATATTATGTTTTTAAACCATGTGCTATTATTCTCGCCGGATATGTTTATAACAAAGTATCATAAGATACGGTGCACAATTTTCCATGTGACTCTGTGAAGAATTGTGTATACCTAAAAGACTTTGCTTTTGATGCAGGCTGGCTTCTTTAATGATCATTGCACAGACTGAAGACGCTTTTTCAAGAAGGAATGAGTTTTTTTGAAAAATTTTTTAGGAATGAAAGACAGAGATGAAGATGCTAACAAATTGTAGACTTAACAAGTATCCCACTTCAATCCGCAAGCCAATTCTTTTTTTAGCAAAAGTTTAGTTGTCTTTACTCTCAAGAACAACGTGAAAACTTTTGCTTTCACAAGATTTGTTACTTGTCCTTACAGTATATAACACATGAGAGATTAATTGAGAATTAAAGTGAAAGAAATTTACCGATTTTATTTGTTATATAATATGATGATGTTGATGACCAGTACAAAGAGACACAACACAATATAACTCGAGTTTATGATAAAAACAATAAAAAAGGAAGAAAATCAGTCACTTTTTCATTTTGCTTGCAAAAGCCGCACAGTTAAAGAGAAAATGAGACACAAGGGAAAAGTGAAAGGAAAAAGTTGACAAAAGAGCCAACTAATGTCACACTGCCTGTACTTCACTTGTATCAGAACACATAAAAATATAGTTTCTGTAACTTGTTTTTTTACAACAATAGGGAAATCGACGTACTGTTTGTATTATAGTTTTTGTAGTAGATCTCCATTTAGCAGTACAGTTGTTTCGCCTGCTGTTACAACTTCTATTATTTTTTACTGCTGGTGTGATGAGTGTAGCAGCCAAAACATCAAAGTGATGATGATCATCATCGGCATGTCGTTTTTTCTCCCATGATAAGGATGATCCTTATAGCAGCAAGCCTGAAACAACACTGACTGGAAAAAGTTTGAAGAGTGATCAACTCATGACTTTTGCTACTACCACGGCTACTCTTTCTCCACTGCTAATGTTCACCACACTCAACAGCGGTAGTGGTGTGGTGGTGTTGGCTGCTCGCAGTTGTATTAGGTATACCATATATACAAATTCTTATTACTTTTCATATCATGTATACTTTTGGAACGTAATATGTGTATGTGGTAATATATCACCACCACCACCAAGCAAGCATATCTCTAACTTGCACACACACTCGCACGGTTTCAGAACCGTATCGACAGACCAACTGACTGTCGCGGGCAATGAGCAATGGGAATAATATGTGAAAAGAAAGAGGAATGAAAGTTGTAGAAAAATAGCAGTAACAGCAGCAGCAGTGGCTAAAATACTTTTTTCCCTTTATTACTACTCCTTGCAGTTCCTCTTGCGATATTTCTTCATTCTTTTTTTTTCCTTTCTGCTGACTTTGTTGGCTTTCGGTTATATCGTACCTCTACAAGGACCACCACCACATACACTACTGCTGCTACAGTTTTTTTACTATAATATTGTTGATGCTGCTTGCTGTTGCTGGTGGGTAGAGAGACCTCCTGTGTGTGCAGTTTAGTTCTTTTCCTTTCCGTTTAGTTTAGCTGAGCGGCAGATGATAGAAAACGAACGTTGACTTCAGTTCCAGTTTTTCTACTGCTGATGTGATCCTGGGGACAATCAAATGTGGACTGGAGACCGCTATGTTGTGTATTATGTATGTATAGGTAGACCCTTTTAAACGTGTGCTTTATACTTACATTCACACTTACTCACACATGTTCTCTTCAGTTTTTCCTGCTCCGTCAACTCTTTCTGCTTTACTGGCTTCTAGTAATGGAAAATGCATCGATGATGTGATGTATGAATATGGCTAGTCGTTGTGTTCTTCAGAATCCGCTTTTTTTCTTGTAAAAATCTTTCAAAACGTATAAAGTAGTTATGTATTTAATGGGTATGAAGCAAAGTAGATATATACCTACACCGAAATCAAATCTACTGCACTTTTCTCTTTCTTTCTCCTGTTACAATGGTGGTAATATTGGGTTGGTTGACTGTTGGTTGGAATCTTACTTGAAGAGGTTTTTTATTCTTCACTGATTCCTTCAGGCATATGATACTTAACAGACGGAGCTGAAGACAAAAAGGTAGCAGGAATGTTTTTCCCAGCTTCAGAGAGAGAGAGAAAGAGTGAAGTTTGTTAGTAGTAATGCTACTTGATATGCATGTCTGTGTGAATGCACACACGCTCTCTGGCATCATCATAATATGAAACGTAGCTGTAGTTTGGAAAGGAAAATGTAACTAAATGTAACTCTGTGTGCTGGAGTTTTTCCTATGTGAAGGGAATGGAGAAAGAAAGAGAGAGAGAGAGACAATGGAAACAGTCAAGTTCAGAGGAGAAAATGTAACTGACTGGTTTGATGCGATCGTGGTAGTAACAAGGAACCCCTTTCCAAACTACTCAGCTATATACTTCTACTACAACACAAAACATATCTACATTACAACATACATTTTATTTATACCAGAGAGGTGGTAGAGTGATGCTGCCGCTGATGGTAGCTGTTATGATATCGTATAGTGATGATGCCAGTGCATTTTAGTTATAGTTTAGTAGAAACTTGTATGCAGGACGTGTGTGCATGGCATGCACATTATAGTAATACTACCATTATAACAAACAACAAAACTCCACAGAAGAAGGAAACCAGTGAGAGAAGGAAAAGCGCGTCGCGTCCTTGCTCTCTCTCTCTCTCTCGTCCTTTTCCTTAGACAGCCATCTCAGTTCTCACAAGTAGGAAAACTCTTCTTTCTCCCCGAGTACAAGAAGTACACGAGTGGCAAGATGGAACGACTGTGAGAGCGCGGCATATTATATAAAGTTTCTTTGCACTCGAATGGAATAGAGAAGCAGAGGAAGAAGAAGTAAAATATTTTTCTTCTGCTTACTTTACTTACAGTTTTCCAGAACAACGGCAATATTGCATATAGGTATTGACACTGATACGTACGAAAAAGTATACCTATAGCTGTTTGATACATATAGCAGGAATAATATTTTGGAGGATCTGATCTGAAAGCAGAATGAAAAACTTATATCTACGTATATAGGTATACATGATCCTGTATATATTGTATCTGCAAATTTATAGAAATGCTTACTTTATATCATTACTATAATGGAATAAGATAATACCACTGCATGCCTATTTCTATGGCTTAACTCGTGGACCAAAAGCTGGTAGTGGTGTAAAACGACCATGTATATACTGTACTGCTGACTGCATGTTTCTGAACATAACTACAGCTGCACTGCAACTATTTTTGTCTTTCCTGTCCATTCTTTTCCTTCTCTAGAGCTAACTTTCCATCCAGTAGTAGTATATCCCTTAGCCTTTTGTCTGACTTAAACTCTCACCGTCAGAGAGTGGACGACCACTTTTCCTTAAAGTACGTATTTCCAGCACCAACAGCGCACTACGGGAATATTGGATGGACAAAAGAAATAAGTTACTTTTTAATACCTCTACTAGAATGTATGTAGGTGGGTATACACATACAAAAAAACACTTGTCAACCAACCGGCACCGACCGACGTTGACTGTGAGAGGAGGAAGAAGCGAAAAATATATATAACAGAAACGCAATAGAAATATTAGACTCAATTTTTTTGCTTTTTTATCAAAGTCCAGTTTCAGTGGTGGTGGTGGTGCACGGTGGATGAGCTTGTATTATTATTATTAGAACAGCCATTTTATACCAACCGACCAAAACAGCACATATTTTTGTTCTTTATGCGATGCTATTATGAAAGTATTCTTTTGTTACAACAGCATTGCATATTATGGGATGCATAGTGTACTAAGTATAGAATGCTGGCTCAAAATGAAAAGAAAGTCAGAGAGTTGAACGAAAGTAACACTTTTTTCTTGCTTCACTGCATGCTTTCATTTTTTATTGTTATTTTCTTGTATTGCATCTCCTGTATGTAGTCTATATATATTGTAGGTCTGTACACAAACTTCCTTGAGACTTGTAGATAGAAACATGTGTGGATTCTCGAACTGATTTCTTCTGGTTTTTACTCAACAGAATCAGTTATAAGCGCGTATAACTGTACGATGTACATTGAAAATACATTATTCGGAAAGCAATATACATGTATCCTTTTAACCACCCACGTTTTTCATTCCAATTGGCCTTCAACTATGTACTATTGTATATATACAGAATATGTGTATCAATAATTAAATTCACTGATTTATGTTGATTAGCAAAATGTTAATGCTTCATATCCTAATGTAGTTACGAAAATATGTGGACATACCTATTTACATGGACATACCTATTTACATAATGTATAGCATGTTAAAACTGCATTGTACACAAGTTGTAAATACACCAATTTTTCAATTTCCCTTCTGAATGAGTTTTAATCATGCAGCGTTATAAATTATTGTGGGTTTGTAATATCGTGTGTAGCATCCTTCAGCTCCATTTTGTAGTTTTTATGTCGCCATTAAATAAAGCTTATTAACCATCACTACTTTGGTTTATGACGTATCATTACACATTTAGGGCAACAACATAACATAAAAGGTAAATTGCATTACTGATTTAAACACATACTACCATAAGGTTTCTGGTCTGTGTACAAAAAAGGAATGGGACTTGGACTGGGTTAACAAAAATGCAGACCAGCCAACCTTACGCTTCTTTGAGAAATATTAAAAATTAAGGAGGAATTGGTGAAACTAATGAATGAGGTACACACTGGACGAACAAGATTGTGCAGCTTAGATTGTAAGCTGCTTTATGAATATGCGGAATGAGTTTATGAACCAGCTACAGCTATTTATTTATTCAGTCAGCAGAAAAATACAGTGCTACAGTGTTACTAACCACTACTACCACTTTATTTCAAGAATATGTTCCAGAATACTACAATCATTATGTGTGGAAGGAGATATTGATAAAACAGCAGAGTGAACAGTTTCATAATACCTCTCACTATATTGTTTGGTCTGTCCCAAGAATTGAATCAGACAGCCAAGTGAACTCTGTAGAAAAAGTATATTCTAGCACAATTGTGGAAAGTAAGGGACCCAACGACTGCGTCCGCATATAATATGGAGGAAGTGAATAGTAACTTGCAGCAGCAGCAGTAGAAAGTATTGCCACTTTCCCTTTCGTTCCAGTATCTTTTCCGTGCATTCTGTCTGCAAAGATATTTTTTGTTACTACATATACATTTATATAGGTAGTTGCATGATGATTCTTCTTACATGTTATAAAAGTATGCATGTGTAAGTATACTAGTCTGCACCGCATATTAGTAAAAAAGCTTTTTCCTACAGTGATGCCTCTCCATATTATCCGGGTATTAAGGGAAAAACACAAGGAAGAGTAGCAGTCCATGTTTCCTTGTGTACCTTCATCTTCATCACCGCTGTGCAGTGAGGGAAAGCAAGAGAGGGGATTGAGAAAGAAGAAGCCCGGGATTTTGAGAAAGAGAGAGAGAGCCCGCTACTGGAGCTACTGGATGGGTATGCAGCTGCGTCGACAAAAAAGTAAAAGTGAGATCGGAGCAGTGGTGGTAGTCGTATAACAACGTAGAAAGCACTACGGCAGTTTTACATTGAAACATAGTGCTAGGATTCGGCCTTATCGACCCACAGCACGAAGCCTTGTGAAATGATATAACGCGTAAATTGTGACAGCATTTGATATTGACAAGCTATCCCATATTACACATGCTACCTTTATTCTTTTTACCGAGACATTTTAAAGAAGGATAAAAATATGTAGATATATTATGTACAACAGAATATTAGGAATGTATGTACTTATGCATATATGTATATGCATCCTACATCCCTTTCTATTTTATATTTATGATATAACATTATAGTCATATAACGCAAAGCAATATGTAATAGGATTAAATGATGAAGCTTTTGGAAAAGTTAGTCTTTCTAAATAACACAGCTTTCAATAAAAATGATGAGGACATGGAGGAAGGCTTTAGAATGCATAAAATAGTGCGTTTATGATTATGTAAATGCTTAATAAATTCTTACGTGTAAGCAGACATCAACTATCTCTGATCATATCATAATACCGTTTTATGTGACGTTTCAATTTCGTACCTTCAGTCAATACACAGTTACATGTCATGTATTTTCCTTTCAAGTGATGATATTATGTATACAAGATGCTATAAAAATGTATGATTCAATGAATATGACATTTTTAACAAATCTATTTACTACTGTTGAATAAGTTACCTCGCAAAATAGTGTCTGGCAAAGCTTGAATTACAAGATAACAGTTTTAAATCATTCACCTTTATTATCTCAGTCTTTCATTAAGCCTAAAACCGCAACAGTTATTGGCTGAAATGATAGCAAAGAATTCAAATAGCTTACTCTTATGAGTTGTTAAAAGGAACAAGTCAATAATCAGTGATGAATATCAGTTTCACTTACTGACAGTACAGTCAAGTAGATTAGATATTATTTGATGGGATGATTCATGGTTGAAAATATGCCGATTTGATAAGAAATTATGAGGATTGTTGAAGTTGTCTTAGTCTACATTCTTACAATTTCTACTTTTCCGCTTGGATGCTAGCGCTAGCATTAAGGCAATAAACGTTCCTTTTGATTTCAAAATTCTTATATCGTCCACTAGATGTTTCTACCATTGAAGCGTTGAAATTACAATTGTCTTCCCTTGATGTTTGTCATGTAGCAATAAACACTCGAGAATACAAAAGTGTGAGAAAACAGGTTTCTCACAAGCTCAAGCCAGTTAATACATAATATATATACATATATACGAGCTCATGAACGCTGCGCTGGGTTCGATTGAATAATAGTAGCGTATGATATATATGTAGGTATATGTATATTCATAATATGAATTTCATATTCATTGACAGGGTATGCACATTTTCTGAGTTTATATGATGTCCAGCATCAGCAGCAAAATACAAGCCACCTAAACTTTACTTGAAGCAATATATGCGTGTGAGTTTCGTGTTTTTAAAAATGAATACCAATCCGTATTTTCCATTTCAAAATATTTTTCCTTTGACTTCTAATGCGTAAGAATAATATAGTATAATATTTGCATGTCTTCAGTGGAGTTATGAGACTTATATACAAACCATCAAGATGATCGTGCATCATTAAACGTATGTTGGTATCTTAACGCATTCTCCATGCGTCCAACACAATGCTGAGGTTGAAAGTATACTTTTTAATATAAAAAACCACTGTTGCAAGTCATGCAATAGTTACCTGTTTTTGTTTATTGTTGTGCGCTGTACTCCACAAAATTTTTCTGTGTACGACAACACCATTATGTTAGGGTAAAAAGAGGGTCGCTAGCCTAGAGCTGACCAGTCTGGAATGTAAAAACTTGAACTTGAGTACATCTCATACATACAAATCCGTTTACATGCATACAGCCTGTCTAAAGCATATAGACGTGTCTGAATCTGCTAGTTTCACAGAATCATTGTTACAAAAATCTCTTGGACTCACTCCACTAATGGTCTGCTGTCCAGAGGTCAATGGCTCATTCTTATGGTCAAGATTGCTGAAACCACATTTTGGTACTTCTGCTAGTAATGCCACAATCTTCATCCTCACTACGCACCTAAAAATCTTTTTGCATTTGTGTAAATTCTCGCAGATCTGTTCATGTTACTCTCGCGGTCATGAAGTTCACCTACACCACTTATAAGTTTACATTTGCCTTCAGGTTTTCCAAAATCATTACAGAATCCTTCTTATTCATTCAGAATATTCCTTTTCTTCTTTTATCATCTTTTAGTACTGTAGGTAAATATGATCATCATGTATGTGTTTTCCTCATCAAGCAAATAACTCGAGCTGAGCTTCATCTAATTTGTACACATTTCTCTTAGCATCGTCAGATGTCCGTGGGACGTGTAATCTGCTACCTCCTTTCTTTCCAACAGTTTAATTCATTTTTCCTCAATATTTAAATAATATTTTCCTTCTGAAAAATAGCATAATCTTTTCTTTGATCCACCTCCAGAAACAAATTTTCTCTGAACCAAAATATTTAATGAAAATTCAAAGGCAGTTGAAACCAAACGAGACTTTTGTTGGCAGCCCCTTCCATCCACTCATTACCCCATTCATCTCTTCTCCGCCTAATGTATTTTTCAACAGACTTTTCATAGAAATAAAAAGTTTTTACTGGAAGGAACTAGGCCAATTATCTTCAGCTCATCATCATAGAAAAAATTAAATACATAAAACTGTGCAGACTTAATAGCAGATAGCCTGGTTACAATTCCAGACTATAGACACTAAAAAGGCACAGAAACCGACATCTTTTCGTTTTTATTCAGTAAAAGAAGTCAGTAGTCCGTCATTCATTGATTCTTTGTGAATGTTTGAGTCCTGTGCTTAACAGTGTTGTTGTAGTGTTGTTCGTGGAAGTTGCCCCAAGGAGATATTGAAAAGGAAGTTTGATGTAGGCAACCAACCAGATACAAGGGCCAGTCAGCACAACCAATTTTTCAACATAAAACTCTATTCAATTGAATTGCAGTAGTAACGTGGTAGCAGCAGTGTAGTGTCAAAAAGAACTTGGCCAGAAGTCAAGTGGCGTACTTTAATACACTCTTCATCTATCTGTACACGATAGTATATTTATACCATACGTTACACTCCTATTTATTCCCCGGAAGAAAAAAGCCCGACTATCTGAAGGGAAAAGGAAATGGTTTCGGTTTAACCTCAACAACTATATTGTATAGATAAAAATATACATATCTTCAACTCTTATGTCAATAGATTTTAATATACATATATTTTAGTGCAGCAATGCTGCTGTGGTGAATAACCAAATTGTCCGTTCCGCTAGCCTTTCTTTTAATATAAAGTGAGTGTAATCCACACAACTGAACAAGTACATTGAGAAAAACCACTATTAAAATACATCAGGAGAAGATTCTATACCAAAGCAACTTTGTTAACGGCTATTTTCATTCCAGAAAATTTCCTGGTTTGAGTTGCTTTTCATTTAGAAAAGTTTCTGTGAGTGTTTCCAACTGGCTTTTATGCTGAAAACGTATGAAACTGTCCATATCATTGCGCACCAGATAAATACTTTTCCTTTGCGTATGTGCACTTTAAACAAAAGCGGTTATTACTGCTGCTGATATACAAGAAAAGGAGATCATAGAAGAATTATAAGCAAACCGAATAAGAACTTTTTTTCAGAAAACAGTAGAAAATACATAGGCATAAAATAGACATTTTTCTTTCTTTTGAAGAAATCTTTCCAAAAAAAGATTGGGAGGAGGAAGAAAAGAATAAAAGAAAAATGGATTTGGAGAAACCGTATCATCTTCGTGATCCTCATCGTCATTACCAGCAGCAGCCTTGCTGCCATTGTTGCAATGCCATCACCAGCAGCAGTAAAGGCAATAGCTGTTGTTGTGCTACGGAAATGAAGAGAAGCTCTAGTAGTAGCTATTATTCTTTTTCATCTTGCCGTTCTCAGCAGCAAATAAGCCTTCTCTCGATTTTATTTCTTGCGCTCCTTGTGCCAGACGCACGTGCGACTGTAGTTCAAACAAAAATTGGCAAAATTCGAGGATTGGAAGAGGAGACACCAACAAATACCAAAATATTATGCTTTCAAGGGAATCCGTTATGCTTCCAGTCCAGTCAAGGAGCTTCGTTTTAGGGTAATTATTTACTCACTTCTTTACATTAACAATGAGAGCCCTATGAAAGGTGGTGGGACTTGGCTGAGTTATGGTTATCATTAAATCACTGATGATAGTGACTATGATGAGTTTGGTAATGATTTGTGTGAAATAAACTACCACGACAAACATTTCCATATATGAATGTATGTTTATATAATAGTTGACGAATGTGGGGTGATCATTTTCATACGATTCATTCGATACTTCCACCACTTTTGCAAAAAAGTGATTAGGACATGTTGACGTTTCTTTTATTTCTGCTAATGATTTTCGTCATTATCTTTACCATTGAAACACCACCTACGGCTCACAATCATCGAAATAAGACAATTACGGTTTCAATTCAAGTATTTTTCTCAGCAGGCGATATTTTGCTTGAAATAGTAAATATTGTATTGGATATTTCGTTCGTTTTTGCAGGAACCGAGACCAATTCCAGCATGGGAAGGGATTCTAGATGGGACTCAAGATGGACCGGCTTGTCCACAACTCCATGTCGCAACAAATAACGTGATTGGACAGGAAGATTGTCTCTCTTTAAATGTTTTTACAACTGACGTAAGAAAAGTTGAATTTTCTATTCATGTTATTAATTTTTATTTATTTTTATTATGATTATTACCTGCGAATGACATCTCATTTAGTACTGCGATGATAAAGTTTTGATAAAGTTGTTTATTGTGTAAATACGCATAAGCTTGAAATACATTGTAATTTTATGCAGATAAGTCGGCGTATTTACATATACATTGAAAAATCTTTGAAACTGTAATATATTCATCTTGTTGCCGTTTCTGTTGATGAAAATGTTAGATGTGGTGGTAGTGGGAACGGTGTAACGGTGTAATTTTAACCAGAAAAGTTTTTCACCCCACTGCTACCTCGTCCCTAGTGTGATGATGATCCATTAAAATCTATCTAAAAAATTCCGTCTCAACAGCATGGCCGTATTGCAAAAGTTTCTGTTTTGCCGCACATTCTACACGTCTACACTCTCAGAGACTCGGTTATTTACCCTTTGAAAACTTTCATTCACTTCTGCTACCCTACCATGTTTCTTAGTGAAAATTACATGGATAACCCCATGAGTCTGATGAGTGACTGATGTAAATATATGCAAACGACGCATGCTGATGAGTAGGTAGAATAACTTTTTTGAGGAATTTTTTATCACATTATATATGGCTCAATGCTAAATGTAAAGTCTAAGCAGGCGTCTTTAAGTTGTAAACAAAAACTTATAATGTGCGTGCCAGCCAAATATTCATGATGACTATCATCGTTCCCATCATCATTTTTCGTATTGCCCATTCTCATGATTCCTGTGAGTTTTTCATTTAACCGTACATTTTTGCTCTCGTCGAGTCGGAGAAGCAGCAAAAGTTATACTAATCCCTGCAAAAGTTTTTCATACGTTTCTTAACATTTTCAGTGTGACATCGATAACGCCGAGAATGTAGAATTACATGTCTTACTTTGCATTGTTAGGTACCGGTAAAGTTTATGTTTGCTGTTGTTGGTTCACATCGGTCGGTATACTGCATAGGAAAAAGTTTAGCCCTTTCTCTTTGTCTGTCACGAACACATGTGTAGACACTGGTGGGTGAGTACCGTCGTGCGACAATGGTCGACTGAGC
>JAHZMV010000337.1:0-38336 GCA_027743765.1 Coecobrya sp. COE2
GAGCGGAAATAATGAAGAGAACAGCTAGAATAAAAAGCAACTAAAATTCAACACGCATCTTTTTCATTAAAACAGGAAAAGTGAACATATTTGACAAACCCAAAATTCATTTTGGCCAAACATTTTCGTCTTTTTATGCACATCATTTCCAGAATGCACACCGACCGATCATTGGTTTCATTGCCATAAGCCAAGTACAAATATAAATAAAAATTCTGAAGATAAGGCTGTTTGTCGACCTGACCATCCCAGAAGATTATTTGGCCATTGATTCTTCCACTTGCTGCAAATTCAGCATACGGAATAGAGTCAACCTTTGTGTACAGGACATAGTATATTTAGGTACATCCTAATAAGTAGCCTAGTTGGCAACATACTATACACTTTTCACTTCACATAATAATATGAAATGTTTTTCTATCCTTCTGATAGGCTGTCTGCAAGTGAAACGTTTATAGACATATAACGTAGTTTTGCAGAGATTGTTAACACCTCCACCATGATCAAGACAAATGTTCAAGTTGCCGAAATAATAATATCTAAATGAACATCTACCTAATAATATGAGTTTTTCATAATATATTTTACCTACAACGTCCTTTTGACTAGTCGGACTGTGACTGTTAGTATTGTTTTGACATAATTACATATGCCTGCTTTAATTGCGCCAACACTCCGAGGATCGGTAGAGCATGGCACATAGTTGCAGGGAAAATAGAAAAAATATTGTTCAAGATACAAGAATCCACTTTATCATGTATAATAGGTATGTATGCATGTGTTGACTTCAAGGAAATAATGTTGATGGACATTCTGAAAGCCTTGCAGCAATGAACGCTTGATGGACGGAAGAATTGTTGAAAGAAAAATTTCCTGCTTCTTTATCTGTAAATTTTTGACCTTTTGTGCACCGTGATCTCTGTCCATCATTATAATTATACATATATATGCTCTCCCCCTCTCTTTGCGGTTGCTGCTGCTTTATGCTTCCTTTCCCTTCTTCTGGAAAGGTTAATGTATTATGTTGAATTTTTGTGATAACAACGTCTGCACGCTGATATTATTGTTATTATGGCTTTTGTTGTGCGGTTATGGTTCGGCAACTCCTTGTAACAGGCAGTGCATAGCAAAAAGTTGTAGGAACAATTTTTATACCTATACAAGTTACACATACTCCGACCAAGATATATCCTTGGACGGCTATAGGTCTGCGTGATGTGATGATGAATTTTTGGTAATTAATTACTGACAATGAGTGAGTGCTTTTCAGAAGTTTATGGTTGAATATGAACTCAATTTTCTGTTTATGGTGCTGGCTATTACCCTCTTGTCTTTATAGCTTGACTTTTGTTGATGAAATCATCTTTTAATTTAATTTATGCAGAACGTATTCTCTTGCACGCTATACTCTCCTACAAAGTTTATCTATGCTTTCTCCACTTATGCCGCTTAATTGTGTGCAAGTTTCGTTTATTATAAATGACACGTTTCCATTTTTCAGGTTTGATTTACTTTCCAACGAAAACGGATGCCTGCGTATAAAGATTTTAGGGGATTGCTACTACTGTGTCGCTGGGGTACAATGATACTTTCCATTAGTCAAACAAATGCATCATGTTTAAAAGGATATGCTTGAATTATCGCATTATGAAATATTATTTATGAAATCAGCTTCCAGAACCGAGGGCAGATCACGCACACTGTGCAGTGGAAATGGGTCTCGACATGATTGACGCCATAACGAGTATCAGGGAAGCAACCGACTTCCAACTCAACATGCGTGTTGGTATCCACTCTGGCAGGGTACTTTGCGGCGTCCTTGGTATGAATATTTATATAATATATAAAAGGTAGGTATGTAGGTGAGTTCAGGTTGCGTATATTCTGTGTCCAAGGTCTTCGTAAATGGCAGTATGATGTGTGGTCCAACGACGTGAATATTGCGAACGCTATGGAGTCTAGCGGAGAGCCAGGCCGAATACATATCTCACACGTAACGCTCAATTACTTAGCTGGAGAATATCAAGTAGAACGAGGGAATATGTCCCACCGAGTCCTCCAAGATAACAACATAGTTTCCTATTTGATCGTTGCCCCCACCAGACCCCGACCCCGCAAACTAATCCTTTTTAATACCCTTCGCGTTCAACAACGACGAAAGCTCTCCTTCAAAAACGTATCAAACGTGGTCATGCAGCTGTTATCGGTTAAATACTCAGTGGAGGTCCCTTTTGCCAACATGGGTAAATAATTAATCCTACTTTAATTGGTCATAAGAATCAGAATCGTTCTGTAGCTTGCATCTGAATCATTGTTTGTTTGTGTTATCTAAACTTAGCGGTTCAACCCTCCGATCACGGTGCCAAAACCATTCCCACAGAAAGAAAGACTAAAGTCACGGAACGATTCAAACGGCCTTTTAAAAAGAGACACGCGTCCGTGCTTCACCAGCCCACAAATCGCGTGAACAAGTACTTAGCTCAAGCCATTGAGGCAAGAAGTGTTGACAGGGAGAAGAGCACTCATGTTCATCCCCTAACGCTCTGCTTCAAAGACCGAAACATGGAAAGACTATTTTACTCGGATGCTGATCACGGTAAGACTGTTGACCAGTCATTAAGCGTGATTGTACATAAAATGACAACTTTCATTCGAAATAGTAGTATAATTTAATATATCATTTCATATGTTTAGGGTTTGCATCGGGATTAGTCCTGCTCTTAGGCATTTTGGTGGCATTGGGAGGAGTTCATGCCGTTATTCTACCCAGAACGTTTATACTCCTTCTTCTATTTTTAACGGCCTTTGCGTGGATTTCCAGCGTGCTGATGTTGTTACTGGCCACGCGTCTTCGTTTAATTTTTTGGGATTTGGCAAACTCTCCTCTTCTCAGAATTGCAATATCTGTCTTTTCTGCTGTCCTAGTGTACGCAGTGGGACAAGTGAATGTGGTAAGTGGAACGGATACGATATATTTTATCTACATGTAAATGCTAATGAGAATTGGAGAATGTAAACTTTAATGAATGTATGTCAACAGTTTACCTGTCGAACAGACGAAATATGCGGTGGTGGCTATATGAATGACAATGTTTCCTATGCAAATGAAGCGCCCCAACGACTGATCATGGAGCATCGTAAATAATTTTTTCTTTTTTATCTTTATGCAAATGTAAATTGGAAATCTCAGAAAATAATACTGCTACATGGTTATGTTTCCAGGTTGGTGCCCCCTCCCTATCTACATAGTGCACTCTTGCTTACTGAGTTTTGTGGCCATTGCTGTGTTCCTTCGGCTTCCAATCACCTTGAAAGCAGCTATTTTACTAATCATTGGATCTCTCTATTCCTTTTTAATTCTGATAACTCATGCCCGAATTTTTGACTGTTATGACATACGAACTAGGTAAGTAGGCATTATGGCTATTGCAAAATACTTCTTTCATTTGGGCAAACCGTGGGCAATTTTCATGGTTATCATTTTCATGATTTTAGTGCTTTAACGGAAACCAAAGTAGTTGCAGTGGTTCAAATATGGCTTTTCCTTCTTACTGTCCTGTGGCACGGACGTCAAGTTGAATGGATGTCAAGATTGGACTTTCTGTGGCAATGGCAAGCGTACACTGAAAAACAAGAAATGGAAGCGTTACAACAATCTAATCGAGTAATTAGCGATGCATTTAACGTTATAGATAGTTTTTTTTGAATTGTCACTTATTCCCATTTTCATTTTTTTACATTGCAGAAAATCTTGTTCAATTTATTGCCGGCCCATGTTGCTTGCCACTTCTTGGAGTTCCGGAATGACATTGACTTGTATCATCAAAGTTATGATAAAGTAGGTGTCGTGTTTGCTAGTATCACAAATTTCCAGGAATTTTACACGGAACTGGACGGAAATAACCAAGGAGTGGAATGTCTTCGCTTACTCAATGAAATTATTGCCGACTTTGATGAGGTAAACATCTCGAACATCTTGACTGCACCACATATTGCCTTAAGGAAATTACATTCCTGATTTAACACTAATATGTTTTTCTTCCGCAGTTGCTAGCTCAAGACCAGTTTTCATCAATTGACAAAATCAAAACGGTCGGCTCCACGTACATGGCTGCAGTGGGTCTACTGCCAGAACACAGAATTGAAAACCCAAATGACGAAGTATTTTACATATCAACTCTGGTGGAATTTGTTTTTGCAATGCAAGAAAGACTGTTAGCAATTAACGAAAATTCTTACAACAACTTTATGCTCCGAGTCGGGGTCAATGTGGGACCTGTAGTGGCAGGCGTGATTGGTGCAAGAAAGCCGCAGTAAGTGTCACCTCTAAAGCAAATTTTAACTTGGAATCAACAAGCCTAGCTATAATTTTCCTACGACATTCTCTCCTGCAGATACGACATTTGGGGTAACACGGTAAATGTTGCCAGTCGAATGGAATCCACCGGACTTCAGGGCCACATTCAAATCTCTGAAGAAACCTATCTTGTGCTGAAGAACTGTCCATACGAGATTCATTGTCGAGGTACTGTCAACGTGAAAGGAAAAGGGAAAATGACAACCTATCTCCTTGTGGGACGGAAACAATCCACGACAATGCGTATTGACGAAGTTCAGCCAAGAAAGCAAGGGAATTTGAATGGATTCTTTATGCACAATCCACAACTCTCAATGTCCAACTCTATAGACCTTTCGCAGGGACAATCTATTCAAAGTGGGTTTGGAGGAAGAAGTTTTAACAATGATCAGGCGATTGACATTGATGGGCCACATTCTCACACAGGAGAGAGTGAACCCCTCTTGCCACCGCCTCCACTTCCTTTACGGAATATTACAGATGTAGAATTGGGATGGCCAAGAATAGCTAAGGTATATCCGTCTGAACGGGAAAAGCGTACGGCACCTGTGAAACGAACACATAGTGATCGTGTTGCGTCACACAAAGAAGTATGTCGTGTTTTAACAATTATTGTTAATTGTTGAGATAATTGAAATTCGATATGACATTTGTAATTTAATGAATTATTTTTTAAAAATTAACCGTATCAGAGCTATATGAGATCCCGCAATGGGAAACATGGAGGCGAAAGAGTGCGAGGCAGGGTTGGTTCGGATATTAGTCTTCCACCTAAACCCAACAATCATGGAAAGCCAAACAATATGATTCAGTCATCTTTTCCCCCTTATGAAGCACCATCCACCCAATCACTAAGTGATTCGTCTTCCGATGAATCTTCTGCCTCCACCCCTCCCCCATTACCACCTAAAGATGAAAGCCGGTTTCAACAGGCAGCCCCAATTCTTACTGTTAATGACAACCTTGTTAAACGTAAGTTAGAAAATCTGCTACTTACAACTTATCCGTAAACCTTGTTACATTTATGCAAAATGGAATAATTTTATTTGATAGGATGCCCAAGTAATTCCTCCAAAGAATCCACGGCACTGAGAGATCATGCCAGTGGGTCTCCCATTATTGCTAGAGGAAGCACCAAATCCAGTCGAAGCCCTTCAGGCACCGATCTTCACAACGATGAGAGTAGACTGCTGGAGGTACAGAGCAATGCAAACACAGATAATCTCTACCACAGCCCTCACAGCTCAGTCAGGAATAGTAAGGCTACCAGCCCCTTACCAGGTAGTGATAGAGAAACAGACATCCGCTCCCCTCAACTCTTGCTCCAGCATAACTCTTCAGACCAACCGCCAGACGCCAGATCGCCGTCAGCACACGTCAGTCATTCAAACAATTCCAGCACACCTTCGACATGCGCAAGAAAAGATTCTAGCTCACAAACAGACAAATCATATGTGCTGAAAGGTGGAAGGATCTCAGACTTTGAAAGGGAGATTAAAAAACTATTGGAAAGACAAAGATTGCCTCCAGTTGATGAACTAGCATCCGTGGAGAAAGTCCTTTCGGTTATGGAGAAATTCAGGTAAAACTTCCCCCTTCTCTCACTCCCTTTTAACATCACTTTTACACACGTCTTGTTTCACTTGTTGTGAATTGTCCAGTCAGTCTTGTCTTCCTTCACTTTCGTAATTAAGGTTTTCAAAGATTTACAGATTAAGAAAAATATGAAGTCATACAAAGTGAAATCAGTTCCACAATTTTTTTGAGTTTTCCTTCACATAATCAATCTCAGGCATTTATGATTTTTTAGTTGCAATACGCAAATTATATTTTACGTTGCCAATTTTATCATTATAATTTCACCACGCATTATAAATTACCCCGTCACAGTAGGTCTCCCAGAAGAAGCTCCGTCCCTCAAGACGAGTCAAGTAGTAGACACCTTTCCTCTTCTGAACCCGGGCCATGTAGAATAGGATTAGCTGCTCTACAGCAGAAAGCGCTACAAGCAGCAAGAACAATTGTCAAGAACTGCGCTAGGTTTTCGGTTTCCTGTCGATGTGAGTCCCACCTCCTCCTCAAACGTCAGTCAGAACAACTTTTTTGAAGGAAGGGAAGGTAACCAGGATCGGGAACAACGAAGGCGAGTCAAATGGTTCATGGATAACTTCATACTATCTGTGATGTTGTGACTGCGTGCGAGAACTGCAAGAAAACTAAACATTCTTCGTGATTACAATAATTACTCTTCCTTTCTTCGACTTTCCCCTTGTCAATTTTTCTTACCGTTTCTTTCTCGCATTTCTTGTGTGTTTCCGATTACCCCTTTCGCCTTATTTTTATCTTTTTACTTTCTTGCGATGATTGGTTGCGGTTCATGCATTTTTTAGACTCAACGAGTTGCTTGTTCTGTTTTTTTTTAATTCTTCATTTCTTTACTTGAGAATCCAGCATGGTATGTCTTATAATTATGTGACAAAATAAGTTATCTAGATCTCATATTATTACGGATTACATCGCACAAAAAGTTTACTGATGAATGGCTGATGTGATCTGTATAATGTTTTTTCTTAGAATGTTTCTTCATCTTTTTGAACTGTTTTACTTTTTACTCATGACAAAATAATTCGCTTGAACGAATGGTGTATGGAGCAAATGAATGTGCACTGCTTTTTTTGTTTCTTTATGAAATTATTATGAGATTTAAATAATAAATGAGTGTTTCAATTTTTTGCATGCTTACAGGGCTGGTGGTCATGAAGCAAAAGACTCGGAGTATGAAAATCTGGAAACGGAAGAAGAGTACGGAGAGAATGATGAGGATGCCGAAATTCGAGCATTTGAAGAGGAAGAAAAGCGGTTGATGGAAAAAAGTAAATTTGAGTAAAACCTCTTAATATTTCATTATAATCCCACTACAAATGATTAATGTTAACCTATAATGAAATTTCATAGCGGATGAAGTCAGTCAATCAGAATGGAGCGATGATGACAGTGACGGGGTAAATCGAAACAACGACGGGGGAGATGAAGAGTCTACAAGGTTATGTAACGGATGATCCTGCTTTAGATAACATGTCAGTTACCAATGAGCATGGTCTGACCGATGCTGAAGGTATAGGCATTGCAAATTAAAATAAAACTCACCTAGTACTTTTTACAAATACATTTGTCAACGGAAACTTTGTTTGATTTCAGGAGCTTTAAGTGACGTAAACTCAGTATTCGCTGGGGACGACGAAATCAGTATATCATCGAGAGCATCTTCTCGTCTCTTTGATTTGGACGCTTTGCGTAGTGTTGACTCTCTAAATACCATGTTGGAAGACTCAGAATATGAATTCTCTGATACTCATTTGTCCAATCTGAGATCCATGTCAGAGTCCATCGCCAAAAGCTTTGGACATCCTCATAATAACCATCCACAAACGTCCGACTCGGATTAATGCAAAATACATGACTTAAAAATCACAAAAGTTTGTGACGAATTTCACTTGAGAAAAAGTGCATAATAAAACTTACAAGTACATTTATACGTATAAGCTGTTAGGGAGTATGATAATTATAATATGACTATTGTAGTACCGACTGTTGTTGATGATAATTATGATAGTTGATTAAATTATAATTATTATCATGAGCAATTTTACACAGGACAAAGATTGTTAGCGAATCTCTCTCAATTATGAATGTTTGTACTCAGTTGATTAATAAAAAAGCGTTCTTGTTACCAAAAAATCGAAAAATTATCGTGTGAGTAGGTCATTCCAGCATTAATTCAATTTTTGTCTATAACGAACATATTTTTTATTATTACAATCATATTTTTTTCTTTAAATTGTTGGATTGTACATTCGATTTCATTGTCACACTTTACATAAAACTAGATAACTTACCGATTAAATAATAATTGTTTAAGTAAAACGAATTTTATATGTTAACACGAGTCACGTCACGTCATACGGTAATACCTAATTATACATTAGCTTAAATATAGGTAGTTACAGTTTGTGTTTAGTAAATAGTACACTGGTATAAGGATTTCTTCAAAGGATTCACGGCATATTTATAGCGTGAGTATAACAAAAAAAGTAATGCAGGTTTCATTTTTAAACAACCATGATCATATTACATTTACAAAGAGCAAAACAAATTGCACACGAATTGCATACATGTTACATAAAACAGTTTTTGAAAGTACTTGGAAGGGCTCGCAAACCAAAAAACGGACTTAAGCTTGACTCATTTACAAATCTTTAGAATAGCCTCCGAAAATGACTCTTTACTACTTCAAAAGTACTTCTTTAAAAATTTCAGTACCAAAATCATATTATTTGCATGAATGAACACAGACTGAAATGACCAAATAGTAGAATTAAAAAGAACATTAATTTCGAAATGCAATCGATAAAATTCATACATAAAAATATTACATTTCCTTTTACACTGTCTTTTATAACAGTTATAGAGTCAAGAATAGAATAATTTAAAGAACAAATTCTTATGACTTTAAGTACAAATTTAATTTTTATCTATGTTATTAGTATACATTACGAAGTACACACATAATAGAGCGTTTAGGATAAATATTGTTTGGCTAATAATTCGCTGTATTCAGCCTGTTTTCTTCACTTGATGCGTCAACTTGTACATTTTTCGCATTTTAACCCTGTGCCGCATTGTCAGGACAGGACAAGGTGGATGAGTATAAATTTTTCATATAAAGAATAACAAATTACCGACTAATTATTAATGTTAATATGGTGGCAGGATAAGAATAGAAGTATTTTAGTTTATAAAGTAGTTTGTAGGTAGACCTTCTTGGAAACACATATTTCATGTATGGAACAACAGCAAAAAGTGGAATCATTTTGTATAATGCGTACAAATATTGCTTTTTTGGCAGAATGAACAGAAAAAAGGCTTGTTTCACAACTGCCAACAATAGTGCCTGTTAAGGATATAATATTTTTAATCAGTAAAAGCACATATTGTTGCCGTGTATAATACATGGAATTTATTGCTTTATAATAATAACAAGAGTTAGCTTATTAGCTTCTTGATGCGGAGAGAGAGATAGGAGCAAGAAAGACATACTATTTACGGTAATCTCACAAAGTCAACAAATTTGCATACACAAGGCATGCACTTTGTAGAAAAAGTCTTTTTTTAAATAAAGGTGAACAAAAAAGTAGTTTATGTGTGAGCAAATGGCAACATCAATATTGAGTCCTTTTTATAAGTTTGTTCTATTCTATTTCATGAGTGGGTATTAATTAAGATACTTCTACTTCGTTGTTGGAATTACTTCAATTACATGAGTTACGCCTATATCCTATTTTTCAGTTACGATGCTAATGTATTTATGTATGTTTATATTTTTCAATAGATATCCACCAAATTCATAAAATAAATAGCAATCATATTTGTAAATTTAGTTTACGCTACGCATAGTAAACTATACAGTCAAAAGAAAACGATAAATTACCGAAAAAGGTCATTGCTCAACAGAATATTTTATAATAAATAGTCGTTGTCTTCCTGCTGCACTACAAAGATTTTTTAAATGATTCAAAACGTTGAATCTGAGATCATCTTCATTAAAAACATTTTTTTTCTTTCTAGAAGCGATATAATCTTCAATAATGATAATAACATGGAAAGCAGATTACATGTTGGTAAGTTAATAATAATAATTTATAATGTATAAGTCCTTGTTACCGCTACAGTCTAAAATTACAGACAGTTTATCTACCTACCTGTGACAATTTATGAATGAATGAACGATCTAAAAAGTTAAGTAAGATCTTATATATGTAGATAATTACTTGAAGAAAAAACACATTTCTTGAACTGTACTACTATTATGTAGTTTTGTGTGTGTGTGCGAATGCAAAATTGTAGCATTTTACATGTATTATTTAACGGCCTGTCTAAACACCGACACTATACTAATTAGTATATATTCACTATTTAGTATGCCTCTTTTTAAATTTGAAACATTATACTAGCTCGTCATAAATAACTTTTCTGCAACAATAATTATTAGAGAAGCCGCGTGTGTATGGATAGCATTGCACCACTCGACATTAAAACTCATTCTTCTTTAGTACAAGAACTATATACAATTATAATGTACACATTATTTTACATTGAAAACTTACAGTTAAGAATATCACGGTTTTTGTTGAGGAGACGCAAGTTAATGCAGTTGATAATAATGTATATATTATCATTCTTAAACATAAAGTGTTTCGTTGTTCATCACCCCTTCTGTCCTTCAACTAATCTACCATTTTCGGTTGAGTTGAGATGAGGATAACTTCATTATCATAATAATATGGGCACATATTATTATCATTATATTAAGTTGTAAAAACGGAATGAACGTTAGTGAGTTGTGAGGAGTGCGTACGTAACGAACGAACAAGTGTCATTGTATAGAATTCTGTAGCATAATAATTTCTAAAAATTAGTCAAAATCTTGAAATAACAGTGATAGCAGTAATTATCATTTATCATTAAATAACAATCATAAAAACTAAATTTTAAAGGTAGCACATAAACACTACACTAGGAATCCATGCGATAAATGCGTTCTTATAGTCTGAATACTGTTAATAATTTTTCTTTGATGACCTACTAGCGTGACTCCAATGGCTGCTAAATCATGAACAGTCAGTCTTACAACAGCATCCATTGAAGTGACTCCAGATTTGCGGAACAGTTCAGCGTACCGTCCCATTTTAATGGCTTCTAACCACTCTTCCACAGACTCGAAGAGTAGAATCTCCTCATTGACTCTGTACACGGGTGCAAAAAAAAAAGAAAAAGAAAGCGTGAAACATTTCTCCTTTTCATGAGTTTATTAATTAAATAATATTTCCTCTTTTCTCCGGTGGCCGTACCTATTTGGTGCTATCTTTGCTAAGGAATCGGGAATTCTAATTAAGTTATCCAATGTTGCAACAATACTGGCAAAAGTGGGCCTATTCGATCTCTCCTTGTGCCAGCAGTCCAACATGAGCTGGTATATTGACTCTGGACAATCCATTGGGGGAGGTAGTCTGTAGCCCTTTTCAATTGATTTTATAACATCTTGGTTGCTCCAGTTCCAGTATGGCCGTTCTACGTTTCAACATAAAATTACATTTTTATAGAATGCTCCCCTGCATTCCTTAACTACGCAGAAATGCAAAACTAATTGACGCGATGATGTCTTGTAGGTTATTGATATTGATGACATATAAATTAACTTTTAACACATAAAGAGAGGAGAAACATACCTCCATACGACATCACCTCCCAGCACACAATGCCCCAACTCCAAACGTCGGAAGCTGACGTGAATTTTCTAAACGCGATTGCCTCTACAGCAGTCCACCGGACAGGTATTTTACCTCCCTACGGAGACATCACATCAAAATAGAATCATCATCAGCATCCTCATCATCAACATGATTCGTGTATTTTAATTTTGTATTCTCTTCACGTATTTCTTTTTTTTCATTTCTCGACGACTCTTCTCGGTCGTCGGGAAGACAAAAGACATGACAGAGAGAACTACAAATGTCAGTAGAAAAAAATGTTTTACCCGAGTAGTGTATGCTCCTTCCGTTGCAGATTCAATTTCTCTGGAAAGACCAAAGTCTGCTATCTTACAGACAAGTTGAGAATTCACTAGCACATTCCTCGCTGGAATAAGTATGGGAATGAAATACATGAAAAAAGAGAAAAAATAAGAAACAATCATTATTATCATCATGGTCATCACACGAAAATTCTCCCTCTACCCATCCCCATCATCAGTCATAATCATATAAGGTCGGTGGTGGTGGTGTTGTCTTTCGGATGGTTAGTAAGCAAGAATGCGTCTGTGTATGAAATTACGCTTTGTCATATTTTCTTGTCTACTTGAGTTTTGTGGGGAACACTACACGAGTAGTTTAGAGGTGATTACATGACGTTCCTTTACTCAAAAAATCTTCTCCCGTTCATCTCTAGCCCTTTCATCTTCTTTGCTACACTCGCACTCTACTACTCACTCATCCAACATTTTCGTGACAAGAGACTCTTGACATAAAAAAATGCAATACGGTAATGCGTATGGAAATGTTATGAGGGGCAGGTGGAATTATTATTATTGTTATTGTCCTTTTCGTTTTTTCTCAAGAATTCTCTCCTCATTTTCATCTTAAGCATATTTCTGTATGCTACACTGAGTCTGACAGTAAAGTGGATACAGTATAACAATTTTCGGGGGAATTTGGTTTTAAGGAGGAGAGCACAACTCAACGAGAGAGTGCTATAGAGAATAGTGGAGTAGAATAAGTTTGCATTGTCTAGATGAGTGTGTTATATTATGGTAGCTCACCTGCCAGGTCCCGATGTACGTAGTTCATTTGTGACAGGTATTCCATGCCCGCTGCAATACCACGGAGCATTCCGACCAGTTGAATGACTTGAAACTTGCCATCGTTTGCTCTGAGAAATGTATCCAATGAGCCATTCTCCATATACTCCGTGATGATCATTACCTTAGAAGACAGAGTGAAAATGCTCGTGATTATCTTTTTTGAAAAAACAGAATGTAAAAATAGTGTATCCAGAAGAATAAATCAAGCTTTTAAGCATCAATCTTAATCGTCACTTTCGACCTACAACGGTGGCTAAAAGTGTATAAAATATGCATTTGGGTAAATTTTTCCTGTATACGAAGCAAATGACTCGGAATATGAAAATCTGGAAACTGAAGAAGCTTAGAGTTTAATTTTATAAAAAATAAGGTTAATTAATTTAATTACGTGTGAGGGTCGATGTAGGTTCGACTCCCTAGATGGTTGAATAGTGGCGTGGTCACTGTTAATTTTAAAAAAGAGAAAAAAAACAAAGTAAATATACGTGATCAAAGTATATAAACACATTTTTTATACACAACAATTATCTATCTACATCTCTACACACATCATTATCATTATTCTACATCCCCGTCACCATTCAAATTTCATAGTCATGCTTAACTGAGCTCAAAAACATTACCGTTACTTTTTAAACAAATTCTCTTGTTATGCGCCTGTCTATATCTATCTCTCTCTCCACTTGCTTTTTTACCTGCTTATAAATCCTATTCTTCATATTTTATGCCCTTTCAGATCGCACTTGGACCATATCACATTATCATTTTTTTCAAGTCTTCCATTTTCTTCGAATGAATATATAATATCACATAGTCATTATCATTTCTCTCTCTCACAATCTCTCTCTCTCTTCTTTGGTCACAGACAACAGAAAGCAGGAGCAACAACAGTACCAGACTTACTAGACTAGAACCAAACGGATTGGAGTCTTTTCTTTCGTATTCTTCTCCCAACCTCGCTCGCTGGCTTGAACAAGTTTATGTCATGCAGAAATAAGGAGACCAACTCACCAACTTACATATTTTTCGTATCGAGCGAAACAAGAGAAGAGAAAAAAAACCATTATTGGGCTCTTCTTCTTTCTGGTTGCTGCTGTGAACTTGTATATAGTAGCCAACAAAGTAAAAATCATAATAATAATATATTTTTTGGGATCACAATAAGAGAAGTAGAGAAACAAAGCGAATAAAAAAATTGGCTATGAACATATATGTATAAAAGTTAGAGAGAGATGTTCATGATGATGATGAGGAGATGAGCCAATCTTCTCTCTTGTTTCGATTGAAATGTTAATATAATATTACTCGCTGCTCATCATAATCCAAAAATTCAAACTGGATTGCTCACCCAATCTATTAAATGTACACCTGCTTTTTTGACAAGTCTCTCTCTCTTTATATCTATCTGCCTATAAGATGCTCTCTGTTCATCTTGACCATGATGATGTTGATGATGCACCCCAATAAGGATCATCATGATCAGCATTATCTTCGGGATCGTCATTTTCATTCGTTTCTCTCTCTCTCTCTCTCTACCAGTTAGTTGTTATATTATATACTACCAGCAGTCGTTTTTTGTTGTCGAGATGCTGTTTTGCAAGCATAAAAAATTGGCTGTGTGTAATAATCCACAAAAGTTGTGTGTAGATTATTCAACATTTATTCGATGCAGTAGTGGTAGTAATATAAGCATGTCCTTTCCGTGAATTTTAATTGCATGCTGATACAGCTGCTGAGGAGGATGACGGAGGATTAACAAAAGAAGTTAAAAGAAGAGAAAAAATCATAATACTCCTTCGTCTTCTTCCATTTTATTCTTTTTTACCTGTTCCCAAAACCGGATAAGGTAAAGAGAAGAAGCCCAATAATAATGCAGAAAGGTCGTGGCAATAATCTTATTTGGTTAATAAATGTGTCTTTTTTATGATTATAGAAAAAATATATATAATAAGTACATATAGTAAAATCTTATAAAAAAGTTAAAAAGTCAATGAGAGAGGGAGAGGAGAGAAGTATGAAAAAGAGGCAGGAGAAGTTACATGGGTTGAGTAGGCATATTACATAGTTCATCATGTAATCACCATTATCATCATCATGATTCTTTTTCATCCTCGTGAAAGAAAAAAACGAGAGATCAGCCCAAGAATGAGATGATGATGAAGAAGAAGAATAAGAAAAAAAGGTAAGTTCACGACAGGATCAGAACTACTGGGTCGGTTGATAAGCAAGTAACCCAGACAGACATACCAAAATATACCAATAATAATGCATTGGCAATATGTATTTTTTTCTCGGCCATCATGATGACGATGACCATACCAATTCTTCCTTCACCATTCAGAAGAGAGAGAAAAAAACAATTTCTCAATTTTCAATTCAATCATAATAAGAATGCCATAATATAATAATAATAATAGTACATTTTGACTAGACGAGCGATCATCGTCCAAGAAGGATGGATAAACGGAATAAGAGCTTCTTATTGACGATGTACATACCAGAGAGACCTTTTGATTAGATTTTCTCTCTCGACAGCTACTGGCCTACCAGATTCTTTAAAAAGGCAAGGGAAAATATCCTCTCTTCTGTTCTCTTCTCTGAGAAGCGATAAATTTAATGACTACTTTTTTAATGAATGGAGATAAATGAGAATGGATAGAATGTATGGTATGTAGTAATAATAATAAAAAAGGTAAATGGTGGTAATTCAAGTAAAGTAAGACTGATTATTATTACTCACATCTCTATATATGCTTGTATGTACATGATGGGTTTAAACAAAAATCTATGACAAAATCACAGGGAAAATTTGGGAGGAACGTAATCTACACCCGGTACTAGTACTTGTCTCGCTCAACTGACTAACTGGTCAAATGAGGCGTATCATCATTCGCCGCTGTAGAGAGATGATATAATGACTATCTATTATGCTATCTTATTTTTATTTCTTGTTAACCCAACTTGCGGATTGATAGGCATATGCACTAAAATGAAGTACGCGGTTTTCAGGAAAAGTGTCTGTACGCTTTATAGTTTTTCAGAATTTTCTCAAGAACAGAAGGAGATTGGGAATACTCTGCAGATATTACTATTATTATTATGGCGATTATATTACCAGTCTAAGATTTTATGAACTATTTTTGGGCATTTTTATGGATGATCAGTAGTAGTAGTGGTTTTCTCTCGTCTTTTGTACGAGATCGTTTGGTTCTTTCTGATTTTTTTGCTTTCTTGTCACTTACTCTTAAGAATGGCGGCATTATAACTGGGGAAAGTAGCAGGGGAGCCCATCGGGGATAGGAGGTCTAAAGGGGAAAAAGAAGATAAAAATAGCAAACGATTAATTTATTTGACACTTACTGTAGGTAACGACAAGCCCTGGATATCATTATGAAGAGGAGAAGAGTCGCTCCATTTTAAGAGGAAGAGAAGAAATAAGGAAGCATCAGCAGTAGAAGTAGTAGTAGTAACAGCATATAATCATCCGCCCCCAAAAAACAACCCCATACAGAAAGGTGAGCGTTTGGTGGAGCAGACATGGGCAGCGCAGAGAGACGAGACGAGATGGAAAAAATATATACAGCAACAACAGCAGCAGCAGCAGTAGTTGAAGAAGAGTAGGAGGATGAGCATGTGAAAAGATAACATTTCATGATTTACTTTAATACACTGACAGACAGATAAGTCCCTATGAAAGCATCAATCACGATTTACTAGAAAAAGAGAGAAAAACTACACTACACAAACATTGCTAACTTAACTAACGAACCAAGCAAAAGCGACCAAAAAACGACAACAAAAATACTCTGGGAATGTACACTAAATAAATAAAAATCTTTACTAGACAGGTGAACAGTGGCGCTATTTAATATTAGGAATTGAACGTGCCTTGGCTTAAAAACAACATTGTCATCATGATAACCCCCACCACACAGTAAGCACGACTGTCATTCTTTAACAAACTGTCAACAAGGCAAGGTCATCCTCGTTAAAACAAAACAAACATTAAAAAAAGAAAAAATTCCCTTGGTTTGTCTCTACATTATCTCATTACATGCTTTCTATTGTCGTGGCATTGTTGAAGTCTTAATAGGGATCAATGAGAACTCAGTGATCATCCTCTCATCATTAGTCATCACCAGACATAGTCCGCTTACTTGTATGGTGGTGGTGGTGGTACAAAGTGAAAGAACAATTAAAACAGGATAATAATAACAAACACAAAAGGACACAGGATTAAATGGATAATAAGCACTTGTAATTATGCATTGATGCATTTTCAACACTTTATTGATCTCTTCCCGAGAAAAATAATAAAACAAGGCTTTTAAACTGCTTTGTAAGTTGTTGGTGGTAAGTGTTATTACCTTTAATGCACTTTTTAAGCCATTTACTTTGCATAAGAATTTATTGCAGTTGTGGCGTGTCTACTGTGTGTACAGAGAGAAAAAAGTTTATGGGATGTGTATGGAAAATAGGGGGAAGAGCACATAGGGAAGAGATGGAAAGAACACGGTCATTAGCATTAAAGCATTATTGTTACTCGCCTCCTCTTTTCGCCTCTAATGAACTAAAACAATGCACACATCAGGAACGCATTAGATTGCAATACTGCAATATAAAAAACACAAATAGCCCGGATACGGGCAAAATGCATGCATGCACAAAAAATGCGTAAAGACTGACATGACACAACTGACTAGGTATTATGGGGAAAGGGGTTGTCCGCAAGCAAAATTTAAATTTGACTACTACTGCAACAAGTATATAGAAAACATGCGGATGATGATGGCAGTTTAATGGAAATTGTAATTATAAGTGTACGCATATATTATCGAGTTACTACATGTGAACGTCCCCTAATTTGAAGCGTTCTAATTGGGAAGGTTGGTTTTTTTTCTTCAGTAGAAGCAAAAGGATGAATAGTTGTTGCATGCATGCATAAATAAAACAGGCATATAAATATAATTACGCTTTCTCACACAGACAGACATATAGACAGGGGTACGTATCTATCAGCAAACCAAACTGCGTCAAGACATGACACATATTAACTTAACAAGTAGAAGAATTATACGAGATGCAGCACAGATCTAAATATCTAAATGCAATTGACAATTCTACCAACTAACGATATGCAACAGGATTTCAAAAATGTAAAGTGCTCTGCACACAAAAAACGGCACCACATGCTCCGTGCATACATAATTATTATCATTGACAACTCCGTTTTAGGCTAGCTGTCTGTCGCCGTTGGACGGATGGATGGATGGATGGAATCATTAAAATATCATCTAGGATAAATACTATTGGCATTGGCACTGCTGCATTATATTGTCATTCATTAAGCGTGCAACAAGGCAAAACTGTTCAACTCTTTTTTTTCAAATTGTATAAAGGACTATCTATCTACTTAACGTAGTATTTTACAAACACGCATCAACAGCAGCAGCAGCAGTGACACATAAATAAAAATTAAATAAATACTACTACATTCTACATACATCTACTATCTTGCATGCTACATACCGGGCACCTTTTCTTACAAGAGAAAAAATATCTATAATGCAAAACAAACATAATATATATATCAGCCAAGTTAGAGCAGCAGTTGTTGGCGATGATGATGAGGAAAAAAATTACAAAGTACATTAACGCATAAAACGCACGAAGAAAAACAAAACACAGTTTGAGATTTTTTCTTCGTGTAAAACTAGTAGAGTAGATAGAAGCATTGACATTTTCTTTTAAAAAAATAAACAAAACACTGCTTGAAGTACACACACACAGCAGCATATCAACATCAACCGAACCACCGCCATGATCATTTTCTCTGCTGACAAAAAGAGTGAGAAAAAAAGACAAGGAACTGTTACGGAAAGTTGCTTTGAAGGAATTCCTCGATAATAATAATAATAACAATATTAACAGCATTATAGACACATTAACATTACTTTAGTTAAAACATCAATTCACTTTTCATTTTCTTTCCTCTTCTCTCCTCTCTCATTCTCGTCAACTTGACTTGCCTGAGCGAGAGAGGGGAAAAGTGAACAAGTTTTTAAGAAAAATGACAACAATTGACAAAAAATATTCACGACGACGGTGGTAGCATCGGAATCCAAGACATTGTATGTATGCTGCTATGTGCTTAGGTGGCATGAATGTTGGTGTGAATAAAGTATGCAATGAAGTGGTACTAGTAGCAGCAGCATCAACATCGCAAGAAATAAAAAAAAACTTCTTACCTTCCTGATTTCGGTACTCCAACGTGTCACAGTCACTTGGTTGTTTCTTGTTACATTCGTCGCTGCCTCGACTAGAACGAAAACAAGGTTTTCATTTTCATTAATAGAGTGTTGTTAGATTATACACAACGAGCAGAGCTACGTAATGCATATAAGGCAATAAAACTACATTAGGTATAAAATGTAGGTAAGTACAAAGGAATGATGGGAATGAGAAAAAAGGGTAAAAATGGTAATACGATGATGAAGAACGAAAGCAATTTTCTTCATTCTTCTGTCTATTCTCTCTCTCTCGCCTTCTGTTGTAGTCTAATAATAATACCATAACCATGCATGAATACATAATGGAAAAGGACACCATCATCACCACTACCACTACTATGATTCATGGAGATATTATTTACTACTTACACACTATATATTCACATACACTTTTGCTCGCCATCATCATTACCATCATCGTCATTATTAAGGAATGACTTTTTTTATTATTGGATAATTTGACTTTGTGTGGCATGGCGGTGACGATGCAATGGTGACGCGGTTGGTGTAGAGTGGCGTTATTTTTTCCAAGTCTTTTTTGGGCTACCAATTATTTACCCTAAATGCATCATTGAAATATTTTCAAAAGTGACTCTGAATTATAAATTCTTTTCTTGAAATTGAAGAATAATTTGAGTCTGTGTAAAAGTCCACTTACTCATTCATTGCCGCAGCAGCAGCATGAATCATTGAATCATGTATCTGCATTTTTATTATGATGTCACTCATCATCATCATCGTCAGCAATATGCTGTTGTTCTTTTTCGTGAGTTGTCCTCCAAAAAATAATAATACGAATTCTAAATTCTTCTTTTAGTCAACAAAGCAGCAGATCATTATTAAAAAGTGAATAAAACTATAAAAACCAAGAAAACTACACACAACTGTGTTTAAAAAGTTTTATGAGCTGACGGGGTGTGTAGGTAGATTCTATTAGAGAAAAAATGTTATATGCCTAATGTACATCAGTAGTAAATTATATAATGGGAGATTATTGCAAAATGGAAGCTCCACTCTGACTCTGATGATGAGAGTAGGGATACTTTTTAACAACCCATTCTTCTCTCTAAAAACTACTCTTTCAACAAAGCAAAAAAATAACAACAGCTACAACTCAACTCCCATTTCAAAACAAATACAAGGAATTTCATTTTATCTGACATTATTACCACAGACAGAGAGGCAGGCAGGGACAAAGAAAAAAAGGAGTAATAAAAAAGTCCTCCATTTTAGTAAGAAAATCTATTTGCCTGCTTTGCTCTATCTTCTGTTTATATAAGCTATGCATATATTTTAAGGCTAGTAAATTGGATGGATTATTATATAACCAACGACACCACCATCATCATCAGAACTAATACTACTATAAGCAGTAGTACCACCAACACCTGAGCAACGTGTCAGTTGACTTGACGTAATAGATCTCATTTGAATACAAGGACCGGGATGAGATACAATAAACATCACGTACGGTGGTAATCATCCTGCTCTAATGGTGATATTTTAAGTGACTTGGTATGAGACGCGAGGAAGAGAGAGAGAAAAACTAAAAGCTTGTTTTGGGCTTTAAATTTCCACTGCGACGAGGACGTTGGTGATGGGAGAGAGAGAAGAGGACAAGAAGATTTAACAAGTGAGAAAAGGAGATATGAGGAAAGAGTATATAGGATTTACGGATAAAAATGGCTGATAGCAGTACTTTGGTAAGGATGTCTTTTGAGGAATGCTGATAATATAAAATATGTAATACGACAACTTCTTGACTTACTCACGAAAGAAAGAAAGAAGACTTACCCACGAAAGAAGAGAGCAGCTGCAATACAAAGGAAAACAAGGACGAGTGCGACAGCAACCGCAATGATGGTAATTAATAGACCTTGTCGACTATAATCTTCTTCCCCGACCCCGACGAGAGTCATAAGTTGTCCAGTTTTTTTATACACCACCGGTGAGAACTCACCCCAACCCGAGACCGTCTTGGCTCTCACTTGAAACCCGTATTCAGACTTTTGCTTGAGATTGTCAAACTTGTATTTAGTCTCCCTGCCTGTTTTTACGGAGGAAGCGTTAGCTTCCCGTCCTTTCATAAAGTAGCGGATCTCAAATGTTTCCAACTCGTTAAAAGGATCCTCGGGAGCTTCCCACATGAGAGAAATCTCCGTGGCCGTGGTGCTCCCTACACGTACAGAGCCGGGGATGACGGACCCGGGAACGGAAGCTTCCGTTGTTACTGTAATTTCCACATATTCCGGCTCGCCCGCTTTCACCGTCACGCCGTTCTCTGCGTATACTTTGAAATGGTATTGGGACGTGGGATTGAGCCCGCTGATGGTAATTCGGGTATCGTTGAAACGGTCCGTGTTTGGATTGTAGGTGACACCGTATGAGCAAGCATCGCATGTTACTCTATAGACAGTATCCTGCCTCCCACCTAGAAATTTGGGTGGACTCCAGGATAACATTACGGTAGACTGGTCAACGAAATTAAGAGTCAGGTTTTGCGGAGCACTGGGTGGTTTCGTGCAAGGACTGCTTCGTGCATCAATGTCTGCTCGGTAGTAACCTGCAAACAACCCTCATTCAGTTACCCCAGCAGTCCAAAATAAAGCAGTAATTGTAATTAATTAAATTAGATTGAAAAATGTACCACTATTGCATCTGCATTCTGCAGATCCAGTATATGGGGCTGTGCTATGCTCGGGGCAGCTAATACATCTACCGTCCCCAAGTTGATGTTTGTATCGACCCGGAGGGCATGCTGTTGAAAAAATTTAAAAAAGAGCCATGTAGGAGCTGCCAAGAAAAAAGGATTGATGCATTGTCCAAGTGTCACCATGATTTGGAGATCACACGTAACATTTCTTGCTTCTCCCTTTTTCATTTCACTCTGCTTCTGCTTCTTTTTATATTCCCAGAATAACCTATCTGATTTAACAGGAATTTTAATTCTCCTTAAAGCACTCCTGATAAAAATCAACTGAAGCTGATGACGATGATGGAGAATGAAAAGTGGCATGCACAGGTGCACTCAAAGGAACTACACACACATATAGGTAGATAGGTTGGGTGATATTATTGAAAAGAAGCAGGAGCTATAATGTGAGCAGTAAAAAAGACGTGCCTTTGATCCATTACCATTACGTTAATAATAAAACGAAAAGTAAAGTGGACATTTTTATGTTCTTTTTTATTATTTCTCCCGTGTCTTCTTCTCACATCTTTTTTCTATTTACTTTTACCGTTTCAGCTCTTTCTCCACTTTCTATAGATGATAGTCAGTGAATATAATATTATGTATGTAAGATATAGGCACTTTTACCATTGCATGTTTGAGCCCCGTGATCGTTTTCAAACCCAGCTTTGCATTGACATCCGCCTGAGAGCAAATACCATTTCCCATCCCCTTTGCACAAATGTCTTGGAGGACTGATCTCCAGCGCATCATTTACACATTTCCCTTCCGCTTCCGCGATACCTGTTACAGAGATGGGCAAAATACAAAATGTTTGTTACCAAAATCCAATGTATTTTCAAATACTTTTCCAACGAACGAACAAAATACACAATCCAACGAACATGTATTCCAAATACATTTTCAAATACAAAACTAAAGTTCTACAATGTAGCAAATTGTTTGACACTGTCAAATCAGTTAAAATTCTTTTTTTCTGACCTGTTAGATCGTAGCCTGTTGGTGTTGCCGGAAAGGAAGCGAAGCTTACCGTCACGTCAGGACAGACGACATAAAATACTAAATAAACAAATTGAACATTTTCATATTACAAATTGCATTTGGTAACAATTGATCCCATCAGATCAGCTCCTGTCTTATGGTACCCATGATCTTATGGTGAAAACATCAGAATTGAGGTTGATGAGCTATTGAAGTATAAACTAAATTAATCTTTACCTTTTATGGCCAGGAGTGATAAGCATGCTCCTTGATCCCGAAATGCAAATGTGATCCCTTTGTTATGTACCGCAATGCTCCTCACCTAAATGCAACCAAACTGGAATTAGTTTTCGTTTAAAAAATAGTTTATTGTGAGGTTGCACAATCTCCTTAAACTACCATTCGTCTGATCAGACAAGTCACTATATTTAGCAGCAACGTTAACTTTATTTTGCGATTTTAAAATTTCATGAAGACAAGAGCAACCACCCCAAGAACTAGAAAATCATTCGCGTCTTGTTTCAGAAAATCTCCACCCATGCAAAATCTATTGAATTGAATATCTCTGCTCACCTCTGTATTGATGATCACTTCGTTGTTAAGCGTGAACCTGTAACGGAAACAATAAAAGAAAGTATGTGAAGGTATATTTCATAGGGTAAAGATATAAGTGTGTATGTCTTAGAATAGCGTTTTTTTGTATGTAATTATTAACATGTACACACTATGTCCGTGGACGTTGATATAAAAATTTTTAATTTATTCCAGTCCAAATTAATTCTGCTTTGCCGTTCATAATTTAAAAGTTTGCAGTTTTTCATCATATGCCATCGTGATTGTGCTTTCTGTGTAAATTAAAAATGCATTAGAAATACTAACCTGTCATTTTCGGCGGCAATACGGTCTATTAGTATAAAATTCTCATTAAGTGGCTCATGGATCACCGAGTCAGACTCGTAGTAGAGTAAGCTGAATGTTTCTTTGCAGGACAATGCGGTTCCCGGAAAAAGGTTGCAATCTCTCATGGAGAACTGGATCTCAATGTAAATGCGCTGGGCTGGGCCCCGTTCAATGAACGGTAAATACAGCCAATTGCTCACGTGCTGATGAGAGATGTCACAGACAACGTAACTCCTCCAGTTTATACCGCGATCGAAGTTTGTGAAACTTTCCTCGATCCACTAGAAAAGGGAAAAGGAAGAGGAAAGAGCACACGCATGAAAGAAAACGAAAATTGAATGAGATGAAAGAAAATTGGAAAAAGGATAATAAAGCTTTTAAAAAGGAAGAGATTCAACCTAGCCGGGGGTTGGCAGTAAGTGTTTCAAGTTGATTTTGGTCACAAAAATATATTTTTCTCCATTTTCTAAGACAAAATTTGTAAAACTTTTTTGAATTTGTTCAAAATTTTCAGTAAAAATTTTGTCAAAAAATATTCTGAAGAAAAGTAACAAAAAAATTACTGCACCCCTAGCTAAGTAGAATCTCCCCCGGGCAAATTCTACAAACGTGAGCAAGCTTAATGAAAAGTGGTCTATATTTATAGATTTTTTCAACAAAAGTGAGTACGGACCATTTACTTTGAATAAAGAAGTACATTTTAGGAAACTTGCATTTACAGTACTCTTTGTCTTTGTACACTATGCACACACATAACAGTCAGCCAGTATTATTCATCAGTCACATTTTCATTATTTTCTACTTCTATTAAAATAAAATTTAACATTTCCCACCACAGAAATACCTACATAAAAAATCGGAGGAGGAAAATCAAAACTCTCTCGTGGAGTGGCATGGAGTGAAAATAACGTTTGAACCGTCGTTCGTTCCAGCAGGAACACACAGGAAGAGGAAGGGACTTCATATATCAATGTCATTATTATCGTTAACTTTATTTTTTTCTTCCAAAAAGAGAGAATTTTTTTTCTCCGCAAGGTAAATGAGTTTTTGCTCGTAATTGTTTCACCAAAAAAGGTTTCTGACAGCCAACTAGACAGATGGATATTAACGAGAAAATATATTGGAAAAGGTGGAAAAATATAATATGGCCAATATATATACATATTTAACTTTAGGTAAAAATACTGCTGTGTGTGCATAGTGCATAACTAATAGCTTGGTGCACATGTGTATGTGCGTACGCGTTAGCGCACATTCTGATGGATGTACAATTTGGAAAAAAGTGTTATTATACAGATATTTCACATACCCCTGGAGTTGGAGCATTGGGTCCTTGAGGATATTGGTGCCATGCTAATGAGGATTCTTGGGTTGTGTCCAGAAGAACCACTGTGAAATATAAAAATTTTCCCATTAGCTTGTAATTACGAATTTTTTCTAGAAGACGAAAGGCTCATCTTAAGTACACATCACGTTATTGTTATTGATCATCATCACATCACCGTCAGCATTTTCTTTAGCATTTCGTATTGGCTCATTGCAATGCAACGCATGAGTTGCGGAGAAAAAATAACAGTGTTTTTTTTTCTTAGGATCATGATCATTACGATGAAGATGATTTGGTGGTGACTATGACCTATGGCCTATTAGCCTCGTGCCAAATAACATTAAAAGCTAATAGGTATGAGGAACACAAGAATTTACGCGTAGGACAGATGTGTACACAAACAGGAGAGAGAGCGATATGGAATTACATACCACATGCCAGGCATTTTACTACTAAACATAAATATCAATAACCCTTTTGTTAGTGGCCCCTCATTAAATTAAACTATTTCTGGGCTATTTGGTCAGTNCTATGGCCTATTAGCCTCGTGCCAAATAACATTAAAAGCTAATAGGTATGAGGAACACAAGAATTTACGCGTAGGACAGATGTGTACACAAACAGGAGAGAGAGCGATATGGAATTACATACCACATGCCAGGCATTTTACTACTAAACATAAATATCAATAACCCTTTTGTTAGTGGCCCCTCATTAAATTAAACTATTTCTGGGCTATTTGGTCAGTAAGCCTACTAAAGTAAATATATTTGTTTTCCATGCAATTGACGAGAGAAACGTTCCTTTCCTGTTGAACATTACTAGCATTAGTATATGCAAGCACTTGTAGCAAAAAGTGCATAAATCACGGCATTATATTTACAGTAACCAAATGGCTGCATTAAATACACCAAATTGACATCTAGTAGGTATAAATAACCTTTTAATATTTGATATTAATAGCTTTTTCATTTGAACAATAAAAATTGTTGTACTTTTGTGCATAGCATTATTTAAATTTTGTTGACTATAAAGTGCTCAAAAACGAAGTGAAATTGAGAAAATTACACATTGACTCAACAAGTCCGTATAAAATTAAGGTAAACTTTTACATATTTATTGTAGACATGGGCATGCTTCAAAAATTATTATAAAATATACAAAACGACAGCAAGCGCACTATATCAACAAAAGTTTCTTTTTATAATTATACGAGGATCCATCTTTGCCATGTGCCATAAAACCAACACAGCCTTACGAGGCATCATAATTTCATGGGAACCCAACTAATTAAACGTTACGAAACATCACTAAAATTTGATAATTAATCTCTACATTTCCCACTGTGTATCAATTAAAATGAAGAAATTATTAGACAATCATTTTTAGAGCTTCTGCAACAGCAGCAGCAGTGATGACTAGTTCACGCTGAAGAGTGATCACGCTGATTATTATGTATGGCGGTGACGATAATGGAAGTGAAAGCAGCACAGTAACAACAACAGCAGTAGCTATTATATTATTCATGATGTTGTTCTGATGCTGATCCGTATTATAGCATTTTCTGAAATTTTATTATTATCATTCACCTGCCTAATATGTACACACACACAGGTAAGTAAATAACTGAACAACGTTGTCTCGTTGATGTTTTTTAATGTTTTGCATGCAACGCTCAGCGTATATTATTTGTTGTATAGCTTTACTTACACAAACACATTCATAAAAAAGCTGAGATCACCTGCATGTTTAAAATGCATCAAACCATATGTCGTGACAGGTTCGATACCTGTAATTAATGCCAAGCAAGTTGATAATTGTTTCTCTCTACATCTCTTTGAATCTTTACTGCTTTATCCCAAGCAGTTACACATTGAACTGCAAGGGATCCCTTTTCTTCTCTCCTCTTCTTTTGTTGCATGCGTGTACGTACACGGAAAAACGACATGATACTCGCATGTAAAACAATACACACGTAAAAAGAGCAATAATAAAAATTGTAAACGTGGTTGTAACTGAAAATTTTCATGTCCACTGTTGATGATGATGGCGATGATGATCCTATCATGTGATACGATACAACTAGGATGGATTATTTGAAAAAAGTGGCAATAATTGTGACATGTTATCATCAACATACCAAAACCATCACATCACAATTTTATACCTAGCTAGACTTGCACATTATTACCACCTCGAATAACCACTTACCGTATCTACTACTGCTATTAGTAGAATAACTTCTTTTTAGTGGAAGAATAAAAAAAGAAAGAAATTACAGTGCTTTGTAATATCAAATTACGAAACTGCTCTTCTTATAGCATTGTTCAAGAAGCTGGCTGTATCCAGGAAAAATGTGATCCGGTTGTTCAACAACCGGAATATAAGAAGTTTCTACTCTTATTTCTTGTTTTTTCTCTCTTGTTACTTTTTCTTAGAAGGAGAATTTTATGCTGATAAGAAATTAATTAGACTACTGTTTAGGGATAAGGTAGCTTTTAAATGAGAAATTTTTATTTTGATGATAGGATGATGACGATGATATGTGATGATTACGAAGAAGAAATATAATATTTATTATTACATATTTATTTTTTATTTTTCCGCTGTTACTATTATTACTGTGCTTCGTCTTACCTTCTTCTGCAGACTGCACCGGGTAGAGACTGGCAATGGTGGAGATGATGACAATACAGAAATGGACGAGCGTGTTCTGATACCATGAGGTCATAGTGAAGATGAAGAAAATAAGTGAAGAAGTAATAACAATAATAGTAAAGGGGAAATGGGAATATTGAGTGTGATGTTGATGGGGATGAGAATGACGGGAATGAGTCAGTTGTGTGGATTTTCCTCTGACAGGTGAGATTTAGCAGATCAAATTATATAGCTTTTATGCAATATTAATTTTGACGCTTCTCTGCTTCGATCTTCTTTTCTGGAGTCTAGTATTTCAGTCACGAACCAGTAGATTACTTTTAAAGGTCACACTCCAGTAGTAGTAGTTGCTCGTTGCTTTGTTCCTTTGTTCAGCTTGCTCGTGCCTTGCTGGGAGATTTATTTGCATTTGGGGAGAATAAAGTAATGGGGGTGAGGTGTTGTTAGTGGTGCACACAATGTTTGCGAAATTGTAGTCGGGACAGTTGGATAAAGTGTGCTGAAGGGGGCTATTATTTGCGGTAGTGGTATAAGTAGTAGTAGTACTGCGTGTTATCTTGAAAGAGAAAACACCTGCTCTAATTGCTGAAATGGCAGTTGCTGGTGATGAAGAAGAAAGATTTTTCCTTGAGCAGTACCACTCGATTGTCGACATGCCGCGAGAGAAAGAGGAGATTGGCGATTTTACCTACATGCATTTATCCTGTTCTATTTTTTAATGTGTAGGTATTTATTTGGGCAATGCAATAACAAGCTGACAATTTGATGGATAGAAACTTTGTAAGAAAGTGACCGGTACTGGTAAAGCTGTTGATAATGATGACGGTTGGCCTTTGTTGTCTTTTAGTCTTGCGTGACAAACGATGCTAAAAGGATTTGAGCAAGGTTGTTCGTAATCCTAACCTGTAATTTAAGGAATAAAAAAATATTTGATTGATTAGTAATTGATTTTTTGTTTTGAAAGTTTAGAGACTAAAATTAAACATTTTGTTTCAAAAGGAAAGTCCAGGGTTGTATTGTCAATTTGTTGAAGAATATGAAGAATTGATAGGTGCATATAGTGCTGTGCTTGATGTTTTTCTAAATTGGAGAGGTGGGTCTCGGGAACACATTATTGACATATAATAGCCCCTTATCTAAAAAAGATAATTTTGGATTAGAATACATTGACTATAAAATACGTACACTAAAACCGTTTTGACAAAACCATAAAACAGCTCCTACTAACAACCTACTAAAATATTTCTACTTGTCCCTAAAGCACAAAGTTCATCCGTTGAAATTTGATATGTTTGGGTGTTTTTATGTGAACCCATATCTCTTCATTTATCTCCGGAAATTATTTGAATACACTGTCACAGTTATTTCCGTCATTTGCAATAGAAAAATGACTGATATTTGCCCTAAATATAATGCCCAATATTCTCTCCACTATTGGCATTCAAATAAATAGACTTTACATATCTCATGCTGGTTAGCATACCATATTCTTACTACGCACATATTTCAGAACTAGAACTATGTACTGCCGGTGGTGGTATCCATTCAACCAGAAAAAGCACAAAGGCCATTTTATCGTCACCACACATCACATATTTGTCGTGGAGGAAATGATGATATTTATGATATGATATGATAGAATTGAGCCCGACAAAAATGGAATATGCAAACAATTTCGATGTCGGTGCGGGAGTGCTCATATTCCGTTGGCATCCATAACATTTGTATCCACTATGTTATACCTATACCTATAGTATTTCTTGTGCTGTGTCGGAAACGGCTCTGCCCCTTTTCTAAATAACATCACAGAGTCACTAACACAGCGAGCTTTTTTCATTTTATTTGCACAACTCCCAGAAATAAAGATCAGCGGGAGGAAGGCACTTTTGATTACTGTACAACGGTGCTGTACTGGTTGGTGGTTTTGTTTGGTGACTTAATATAGAGACATCCGCCGCATCTTATATAGCTTTGTTGAAGGCATACAAATACCAGTGCGCACCGCAGCAGTATAAGAGGTTCATGTAAAGGAAGGTTTTAATGGATAATATCCGCTTCCTCCTCCAGCCACTATAATCACCAATAAATGCCGACATCTGAATTTCCTTTAAAGCCTAATAAAATTTGCTTAATAGTGACAATGCGCACTTTAACTCTATTTGCATAATAAACTTTTAACTTATCACCCCTGATCTTGTCTTGGGTGAACTAGCCACATAAAAAAATTAATACCTCGAGTAAGTACCTAAGCAAAGTTATTATTGAAAGTAAGACATAAAAGAGCAAGCACCATATCGTATCATTGATCATCACCCTCGGATAAATGAATGAATGAACGTGCCCGTGGGAAGTTTTAATGTTTTTATCTGTCTATATTTCTCTTCTCGGTCTGTATAAAAACGGAAATCAAACTATTTTCACCAATAAAAATGTACCGGTTTGAAAAGGGTAGAGTTGAATGATGATGGTGATGAGCCAAACAACTCGCAGCATGGGCATGATGAAGCCACACGTGGTTCATTAATTTACTTCATGATGGTTGTCGTTAAACTCTAATTTGCAATGATAAATTTACAGATAGCAAGAAAAGATTCTGTGTGATACCCACAGTAATAAATAAAAATGGATTATATAATCATTTATTTGCTAGATATGCAGAATTGAGCAGCACTGTGTGTACACTCAACTCAGTGAGTGCTGCTGACTTTTATTGAAAGATGGAGATAAATGATAATAAAATGATGATGACGACCATGATTATTCGAAATAATGTAATAAACTGTTGACGTAATTATATCATTCGGAAAAGGGGCTGGCACGGCATGTTCGCTCACTCAACCCTGTTACGCTATTATAACGGAATTTCCTAAATCAATTTAAAGGATACCCGGTGGGTACATCGCTGTTGTGATGTTGTGCCAGATAAAGATGGTTGTTCAAAATTTATGTCTGTTATAGCTCAAGTTTTGCTTATTGGTTTTTCGTACTTGTGACTTTTATGCCAAAGCCAGCATGAAAGTTGTGAACTTGTCAAATTCCATAACATCCCATGGATGCTGCTGGGATCGGAACAATTTTTGCAATATAACTTTTCTATATAACTTAATATGATTTCTCAGGCTAGAGCCAGATTTTAAGCATTCCGACCGTGACAGCGTTCCTGATTACCCTGATGTGCTCTGTTCTAAACGGTTGTTATTTTTTCTCTGTTGTTGTTGATAGAAAGTTTTTTTGCGAAGTGAAGCGCCAGCAGACCACCACTGACACCACGCTAACTTCCGCTTGATCTCTCAAGTCAGCCAAAAAGACTCTAGAGACTAACAATAGGATAAAAACGGCACAGTTACTCTTTACTTCTATTACTTTACTTACATACTTGCTTACTTTTACTGGGACGATGAGAGATTTATGAGTCTGTGTACATACCGTAGCAGTACCATTATGTTCACTCACTCAGAATAGCACAGGAAAAACTTGTTCAAGTTACTAAAACTAATATCATCATCCGCCAACTAAAACGGAGCTGAGTTCAACAGTAAACTGCTAAAGTGTGTCGTGTGCCTCGATGTCTCTCTTAAAACTTATTGGTGCTCACCCGTGTTCTTGTTGAATAAAATTGTCGCATTGCAAATCCAAAATATCACTTTAGTTATTACTCGGGAGAGTTGATTGTTGTTTTTCAAAAAGCGACTCGTCGCAGAGACAGTTAGTTACTCTGACTCATTCTCTAATGGCTTTTCCCTGAACTTTTACATATTCATGATGAGTCCTCCTACCCATTTATGTGGCATACCCAACTTCCATTTTTTATTATTAATTTAAATGCATTCGTTTCAGAAACTGGGCTTTTTTCACCAGAAAAAGAACCTGACTTGGCTATAATGGATTTTATGGCAGTGAATGAACTTAGTATGCATACATTGTGAAAACAAACAGCACCATATATACCTTTTCAACCCTCAACAATGAGCAATGCAGGATGTGAAAAATATGCGATGCAATACCAGTACCAGCAGATCTAGATCTACTGTCTATATTTTATGAGAAGTGGTATTTTCAGAGAAAAACTAGCGAACCATATCAAGTCTTTACTGCTTTGCATATAGAGACAACTCAACTACTTCTTTCACTTCTCTCTCTCGTAAAATTCATCTTAGTTTTTTTTATCTTTATCGGTGGCTTGTCCAAACCAACTCAACCGCATTTTTAAACGATTATCATGCGTAATCATGCACAAAATGATCATTATTCTGATGCGATCGGTATGCGTGCATTTATTACAAGGTACCCGTCAAAAGTCAACGTGTCTCTATGTAACTGTGTAAATATGTACATAATGTCATTTTAGTCATCTCCAAACCAATTATGAGTACTTGAGAAGATTGCTCTGGTTTTTTATACCCTTTCTTTGCTTACCTTTATTCCTCGCCACACAGCATCACCGCAATAGCAGATGTTGTTGATTTTCAGTTGAAATATGTGAATGTATTTGGTAATTGTAAAATTTTACATGCACAATAATACATCATCATCCATCATCATCAGCGACAGAAGATGTATTTACTTTTTTGTCACTCTTTGTACACTTTTTTGAGTTAGTCATCCACTTTTGAAGTTTAGGAGTAGCACTACTTCTTTGTATAGTGTCATGTATGATCTAATTTTTTCTTGTAACAGACAAAAAACCATGCAAGTTGTGTGTTTTTGGAAAAGGTAGCTTATTGATCAAGATAATGATCGTTTGAGCTATTACCATTACCACTCTACTTTATTTCCTTTGTTTACTTTTCTCTGTATTATTCATGTAGTTCATCGAAAGCAATCATTTTTAGCCACAAAATTATCCTGAATTCCGTTTCTTGTGGCTCCCTTTTTTCATCATTTTTCATCCTTTTCTCATGAGCATGATGATCATCCGTAAAAAACAAATATTTAGCGTGAATACAGACACACCAATTCACTCCCCCGTCTTCACATATACAGCACCTGTATTTTTCTCTCTAAATGGAAAAGCTTTTTGCGGTTTCTGGCTTCATGATGATGATGCGGCTGCTGCTGATGACGGCGTCGTCATTTTCCCGAGTAGAAGGACCATGATCATCTCATCTTGCATTGTTCACACGGGGAATCAATGCAATTTACAAAAATGATATTTCACTCCTTCTTGGTTTACTCCGTGAGAAAAATGTACACACTCATGCACAATGCACAGTTCAACAACACAATAACATCCCAAAGAAGATCATAACTCCGGTGTCATTAAAATACTACACACACACCAGCACAAAAAATCATATCGTGGATTATTACATATTTTTGTAAAGATGCACAATGCACGGCACTTCGAGTACATATAATAATGTTCATGTCATTTCGCTTATTATCTGAGCATGTGTGCATGCATTACACACTCTCGTTTTATAACAATAAATGCAGTGATAACGACGACGATGATGATGAGGAGGACAGAAACAGTTATTCTTCACGAAGAATAAAAAACGCAGCTTAAAAGATCAGAGGAGACGCATAACAATTCATACACTGTATTATAGTCGTTCTGTCTGATTGTTCGTTATACAGAGGAAACAAACGAGTTGTACCACAACACCTAAATCTCCTCTACCTCCACCAACAATAAAATACAATCTAGTTTTTGACGACGATCATGATGATGATATTTGTTATTATTAACAAGCTGCTCTCTGTCGTTGACGATGATGATAATAATGAGAGATGGTCATCATCCCACACACAAAAACTTTATCTTAGGCGTAATCATAATAACAATGCGAATGTAAGTGAAGTCGCGAGTAATGTAGAGCGAGCAGTGAGTGAGCGGAGTTTTGGAAGGTTTGCGAGATTGCTCTGGGAGAATGTCGAGTTTATGTGTATGTGATGTAATGAATTTAAGTGAATGCACTTTAATTTAAAGCAATATATTATTATGTATTATTAATACAACTCTAGAGGTTAGAGAGAATATATTATCGTGTATTCATTCGTGCATTTAATAAGCTTAAAGAAGTCTGCTGTTGAATTGAGTACTTCTCATCGCACTTTGTCAATTGAAGTCACAGATCAACCACTGTGCTTGCCATTATTTGAGGAGGGAAGACGTACACACAAAAGCCTTTGCTTGCGAGTCTGCAACTGACAGTTCCAAAATACCGTTTAGCACAACAGCTTCTCTTTTTTTCTATATCATCTAATCTATCTCTGCGCTTCACAAAAAATGAAGATGACACAGGCTGAGTTGGTGTGTGTGCGTCTGTTGGCTCTTTTTGCTATATGCTCTTCTCTGCACATCAACAACAACAATAACACGACATGAACATGAAGAGTTCTATAAAAGAGCTTCTGCTGCACCACCTCTCGTCTAGAACCGTTTCTGCATAATATGATGTGTTTGACATCCCGATGGGTGACTGACTGAACTTGCCCTGGCCTGGGATGATATGGCAGGCAAGGAAATATTTACACTACACCGCACTCTCACACCGTAAATGTAACGTACAAAGTTGGAATGTACTTAATTATGATGAATGTGGCTGGTGTGTAGGGACACGCGCAAAAAAAGTAAAAATATTTCAGAGCGAACTCACAGGGAATAACTAATCACCAACACAGAGGTAATATGACAAGTCATAAGTATGCATACTATACATACTACCTTTTCAAGGTATTTTTATTGATTGGCAGCAGTCAGTCAGTGATCCTTCTTTTTTCTCCTTCCATGAAATTTGATCTGTGTCCATCTGAATTGAACTATTTGTCATTACTGCCACTTACTTAGTTAATACCACTTAGTATCCATCTTATTTTTTCTTCTCGTCTTCTTTTCTCCTATCTCTCTATATGATCTCCATCCTGATCCTCTCCATCATACACATTTTCTGGTAATATCTAAATACCCAAAGAGTCAAGACAAGTCAAGTCAAGAAAACTGAGCCATCAAAGGACTGTCTGCTATTAAAGGAGAGAAGCACAAGAAAGAAGCGTATATTATTATTATTATTCACTTCACTTTAGTCTGAGAATAGCGTGAAGGCATGCATGGCCAGTATGATGAGTATGACGGAGGACACAGGCAGGTATAAGGCCAAGGGAAAAAAATTATTGCAAGAAGCAGGATGAGATGGATAAAGATGAGACCGAAAAATACCACCACTACATTTTACTATTATTTAATGCTTCCACTTACATTTACTTCTTTTTTTCTCTCACACATACAAAACAACCAGCTACTAGAGAGAGAGAGAACCTAGCAAGCACACACAGGAGTAGCTGCAGCGATAGACAGTAAGTAATGTTATTGCTCTCCTTGTTCTGAGACTTCTTTTTTTTCTTTTTGGGATACCTGTTTTCAGCCTTTTTTTCTTATGCAAGTTTGCTTGCTTGCATCTATTCTATATGCATGCATATAATAGCTATATACTCAAACACTCAACTAAACTTGATGTATCTTTTCCTTTTTCTCTCCTGCTCCTTCGTAGTCCATGTCGTTCCCTGTGTGTGTGTTAAAAGAACGAAACGAGTGTAATAACAACAATCACACACTCTCACATGGAGTACACACTACTACACACATACACCAGCAAGACATGATGCATACCTACCTACCTACATAACTATACACAAACAACAAGTACCAGAATTGAATACAAGATATCCTTTTTTCAAGTTAAGGAGACACTCAAGCTCACATGCAAAGGTATAAAATAATATGTATATACATTGTTATGCAAAGATAAGTAGAGACAGAAAATATGTGAGACCAAGGTAAACACACATATGATACCTACTTGGCTATTTTATAATGGGTTTCTTCTTTTTATTATATTTCTCTTTTCTTCTTCGGCGGCTCAACCAGCACATTCACCATGCATTCACCGTCACCACTGAACAGTCAAGTCAGTCACTTCTCTCTCTCTCTCTCATTCCTTCTCCCACTCCACCGACCAAGTCAGTTTACATTTAATGTTCATATGATTATATGGAAGCAGGTAGGCATATGCATGTTCTCACATATCAGTGTGATATTATATATCTATAAAGTAGGAAAGAAGAAAGGAGAATACTATAATAAAACTGGTATAGAGTCTTTTCTTGTTGCAATGCTCTTTGTATAATAGGTAGTGTCAGTAGAGCAGCAGCGGTAGTAGTAAAGTAACAACAAACAAGAAAGGAAGGGAAGACGTAGTAAAGTTTACTTTGCTTTACGACAATGTTATCCGTGTCTCTCTCTCTCTCTACCCGTTTATCTATGTATGTATGGCTCTGCTCTGGCTATTATAGAAATTTTTCATCCTTTAGGGGGTGTATTTGTATTACAAGAAATGTATTGTGTGTGATGATGATGACCAGAATACAATGTAACCTGTGTGTGTGTAGGTATGTATGGGTATAGGGATCTCAGGCCTTTAAGTTTTTACTACTATGTAGCTACACGGACGACAGGGATGGCAGTGCAAGGATAATATGACGAAATCATCGTCATCATCATCAGACTAGCAAAGCAAGCAAGCTTGCCTGTGTAACAGTGACGGGTAGTATAAATGTTGTAGATGATGTCGAGAACGAAAACGAGAGAATCTTACGTTACGTTTTTGTGATCCGCTTCTTCTTCCCTTCTTTGAGACTAGAATATATCGGCATAATGCTTACACTCTCGGCCAGCAGCCTGCAGCTCAAGCTCAGCTCAAACACAACACCACCAGTTTCCTCTTCTCTCAAACGAACGTATGAACGAGTGAACCAAAAGGCATCAGCAGACAGTTCGTTCCCTTCTTGTTCAGTCTTCAGCCCAGCACTCCAACTACTTTGCTTCTCTTCCTTTCATTTCATTCTCATTTTTTCCTTTCTTCTCTCCACCACACTCACTTCATCCAAAAGCTAACTCAGCAATCAGCACCAATACTGCTGCTGCTGCTACTATGTTTATATGTTATGCAATGCATGTATGTGCGTCTTTTCATACGAACCCTTTTGTATAGCAGCAGCATCACATCATTCCGTTCGTTTTCAAATATGATGTGGTGGCGGTGGTGGTGGAGGAAAAGAAGCGAGTAAAAAAGAGTGTGAGCTAAAGTCCTCTTGTGAGTTCGCTTTTTTGCTTCTTTCAAAGCAATAACATGAGATGATTCCATTCCACACAGTGTTCCCAAGTTGCTATTCACTTTACTCCTGGCAGGCCCTAGTGGTTATTACAGCATAGTTTTTCAATGTATATACATAACTACATTTTTAGATGCCTATATATACCCATTCTCAATCAAATAATATAGGCGTATACGTAATATTCATCCTTTTTGTGAATCTGCTTGCTCAGATGGCTATAGATGTAGGAGCATTGTTAAAGATTTTACTACAACAGTTACTACTGCTATTATACGTACACGTTATTTTTTGGGGGAGAATTTTGCTTACAGCGAAAAAGGATACACTTTACTTTCTTTTTGTTGTATGAAGTTTGAACAGAGCTTCACTGGATCGGTAAGGGTCGGCTCTCGGAATACAAAATCGGGGAGAATGGGGTATAGTAACCTATACGCACAACATGGCATATCGCCATACTGGCTCTCTCGCAGTGAGCCATTATACGATGTAGTAATAAGAGTGCATGCTTTCATGCATTTTTTCGTTCACAAGTGAGAAAACAAAAACGTAACTTTATAATACAAATGGGTACTATATGTATATATACGCATAAACTGTATAATAACTCCCATCTCTCTTTTTCCTCCAAAAATGCATGTATTTTTCTTCCATTTCACATTTTTTTTCTTATTTTTGCTGAGTTACGACTTGGTCTATACCTATAAGGCAATAAAAAGATAGTAAGTGGATCTGGTGGCAGCCGAAGCAGCGGCAGCAGCATCATTGCAAAGAAAAAAAATAAAAGAGAGCTTTGCAAGTAAGTAGTAGGTACCTTTTATTATACAATCCGCTTGTAAAGTTTATCCCTTTTTTCCTTCTCACTTGCTGCTACTATTACTACTTACTTGTATTATGACAGGGTTATTTTATGTAGGGTAGTCATAAAAGTATAAATATATATTTATATTGCCTCTCTGTCTTGTATGAAAATGAAAAATATGTGCACAGACAAATAATAACAGCATGCATAAATACAAGCATGCACACATGACCATCAATTCGTCATATACGGACAGAGAGTCTGCTGCTGCTGCTCAATAGCTTTATTGCATAGATATTTATGCGCACATTCCCATACCATATCAATATCAGCTTAAGTTCAATTCAAAGAAAAAAATATGCATGTACGGAGGTTTGGGTACGTATGAATTGTGATGCTGTTATTTTGTGTATTGTGTAATCTATAAAAAAGGGGCAAACTATCCACTTTACTACATCATTTCATCTCTCTTTCACATGGCATTGTAGCCTTGTAGCACGCCATGCCAGTGGAAGGCTCGCTTGCTTCGTCCGCGTCAAAGCAAAAAGGGAACGTGGATGGATGGATGGGCAAAAAATATATAACAAGTCGTTTTGTGATGTTCTTTCAATTTTTTTCAAGTTATTGCTGTTGCTCTCCTCTCTGCATTTCTATTGATGCTCCTGTTGTACTACCGCTAGCAATATGCCGATTCATTTCTACGGATGCGTTATGGTTTATTGCCATACTACCGAGAAGAAACACAAAAATTGGGATGGGAAAAAGGGTAGAAAAATACAAATCAAGTAGAAACGACGAA
>JAHZMV010000338.1:0-14186 GCA_027743765.1 Coecobrya sp. COE2
ATTCATATGCTAAATGCGTGACATCGCCTTTAGAGTTTATCAATTGTTTTCTAAAACAACGAAGATCATAAACGGGTAGGTGGAAATCCAAAAGAATTGGTAACTAAATAAATAAATATCCGATAAACATAAAAATATGCATTTGTTGACAAAATTCAAAATACCAGCATACATTTGTCGATATAAGTATGTAAAGTTTGGCCATAATGACAAGGAATAGTGGAATATAAATGAGATAAATAGATGCTACTTTTTTAAATGTGAATGCATTATGTCGGAACCACATTTTCATTGTCATAGTGTAAGACACCGTAATGTAACACAACATTTTACATATACTGAATAAATCAGCCAATCACCACATCCCTCTAAACTGGAAACTACAAGCAAACTAACTTAAGTTTAAATTCATGCCAAATCGGGACACAACCAAAGGAGGCATTTGTCTTCTAGGTTCGCCTTGCCGGACGCCAGTTTCTTTACATCCAACCATCCAAACAACGTGCTTTCTTATGCATATTTATGGGAATTGGCATGGACGACAATGGAGATGGATATAAGGATTGGATAATAATATCATAAAATACGTAATGTTTAATGTAGTATAATTCAAAATGCACAAATTGATATGAATTTAGCCTTTAAAAACTATCAATTTCAAACAAGCTGGATTGATGATTTGTATTGCTGTCGTTTCAGGCAGTACATTGTATCGACGTGTTTTTACTTTTTAATAAGCTGTTAGTATAAATAGTAACCTCAGAATCATAATACAAGTATAAATTTCATATTAAGATCTACTGTCGTTTTGGTTTTATTCCATTTTGCAATTGCAAGCGTACCAGAAAAATTATTGAACAATAATTGCATTCCATCGTTTCTCGCAAGGGAAAACTTGGAATAAAAGTTGGTGAAGGAGTACTTCTGTTCTTGCAGTACCAAACTCATTGATAATAAATTCATAATAAATTCACCGAAAATACGCATTTGGATTTGTTGGAATATGCAAGAAGGAGCATGTTGAGGAGCTAAACTTTACGACCATACGACATACTTTTATGTAAAGCCCTACAGTGCTCACTGAAGTGATTAATAAAGTATGCGATAAATTTCCGGATATATTTCCAGAAGGATTATTCCTTAATTCTGAAACTATCTGAAAGTAAAGTATTTTTACAAGCATTTTGCGTTGAAATAAAATTTTATAAAAATTTTAGGCGATTATATTTCGTTTATTTATGAAATATTTTGACGCTATTGTGCATTTGAATTGTCTTGCATTATAGTATGAAATCAATATGCAGTAATTAAATATATACATGCATGCTGGTTTTAACTATTTTCAAAAATGAGACATTTAAAAATTAAATCAATATTTAATAATAATTGCTAAGTCCTATCAGCTGAATGTTTGCAATATTCACTGTGAATTCCGCACCCCTCATTGTTCAGTTAAAGCATGGTCCGTTGCACAAAATTTTATACTTCCAGAATTGGAATTAAATATAATTCCACTTTCATGGCCTTCAGCACCGAAAAATCTTTAGTTTACATACACCGGCCAATATTGATTCTAGAATAATTCCTTGTTATCGAAATTAACCAACAGTGAATTTTATATCCTAACATCATCTTGTAGAATTTACCCACATGTATTACGAAATAAGATTGTAGATGAGTAAATCGTATGCTATACAAGTTAATTATTATCGTAAATATACCACGAAAAAGCCGACAAAGGGCTACGTAATGCACAAACCGATTGGGCAACTTGCATTTCTGTCATGAGAAATTACTTCAAGTTGAATCTTTATTTCGCCTCAGTTATTTAAGTCATACATGTCCTCTCCAGCTAAGTGCCATTCAATTCAAGAAATAACCAACATTTAAATTCGAAATGTACAACAAAGTCTCAATTTTAAAGTTGTCACAAAATTTAACAGGGTAAACTGTTAATTATACGGACTCGAATATTGGAGACAGGACACATCAAAATCATGCATTTACTCCACAGCAAGCAATACTGGTTTGTAATACTACAGTCTGAAGACTTCCTAGTTCTTAGCAAATTAAAAATATTTTTAAGCAATCGAATCATCAAGCATTTTATTGATGAACTACAATGATTGGAATTGATGTTATTTTTTATGCTCAGAATTTATAAAATGTATAGTTTTTACCAATGTATATAGTGAATAAAATTTAAACATCGAATTTTAATTTCACACTTCAAAATACTCATTCGATTCATGTTTCTCTGATTATATTGAACACAAAAAATCATAGTCATAGAACGTGAAATAATTGAAAGGATAAATTAAAACCGGACGGCAATTTTACATTAAATTGTTGTATGTATGTGATTCAAGCATAGCGTTCAAACTTGAATAGATATAAGTAAGTAGTAAGGACAACTAATCATGAATTTGCCAACATAAAATATTCATTCTTCCATTTAGCTTCCAGCAAATAATCAATGATAACGTTAGCTTGTTACTCAGCTGGGGGAATATATTTATAGATACATGCAAATGCATTTCAAACAATCCAAAATGGAAGCGGCGAATTGATTGCCGAATCTGTCGTACACCTAATACTATACTAAAATTTATTTTGTGTGACCCGCCGCCTAGAAGATTTTGAAAAGCTATCGCGTGGTTGTCAGCATGGAGTGAAGCAAGGTTGAAAGGGTTCTGTGCAGACTGCTGGCCTTATTCCGTTAAAAGGCCAATAACCTGAACTATCATCGCACTATTGTGCACGTTATATTGCTTGGGTACATTATTTTACTGGAACATGAAAAGACAATTTTTTATTAATAATAAAGTAGAGTAACTTGGTCTTGATTTCGTTTTATGATTTAAATGGTTATATGAAATATTGTTAACACAAACAGCTAGTGAGTGGCCTTAGTATTGAACAATATTTGTAATTTTCAGATATTTATGACAGCAGCCATCAGGTATACAATTCATATAATCTTAAAACAAAGTTAGTAGTGACACCAGTGGATCGGTATGTCTGTGGTAGAAAACAACAAAATTTCAGTGCAGTGTCTTCCACAGCATTTCTTATGATTGTACCTACAAGCTCCACTGAAATCATTGTAATGTAATAAGCTGCACTGAAACTTTTTACATTATTTGTAACAGAAATTCATTAATATAATCTAGTAAAATACTGAGAATACAGAACTAGTTAAAACTAATTGGACAGTTCTCGTTCGTTCTATTCGTGGCTTGCTTACCGTCAGTTATCTGAAACAATGGAAATCAAGCCATAAATCTTCATTCATATTAGCAGGTTTTAGACAATACGAAAATATCTACCCTTTCTGGCGAGATTTAGTCTGTATTACATTTTAAAAATGTTACATCGAAATTGGTTATGCAACACAACACCTTATCTTATATAATGCTTTAGTAAACTTTAGATGACCGATGGAAACACATTTTAGCGAAGTAAAAAGACGAGTAAACGACAGTTTCACAAAAATCCAATACAATCCAGATACCATTTTCTATCGTTGAATCTTATGCGCTAAAATATGAATATTTCGTTAAAGTAAACAATGGCAAATCCTTGATGGATGTTATTGGATTGATTATTTAATTGGTATAATCAGTCCAGAAACGGAAAATCAAAACGCAAAAGTAGTCTACTTGCATCAGGACTTTTGTATTTGCCTGTTGAAAGCGATCACAACCTGTATGTAATTGAACTGGACATAAACTTAAACAAGTGGAAAATTATCTTCAACTTATACCAATTTTGCTATTAAGGCAAAAGTTTCTCACCAGAAATGCGTGTTCAATATATTGTGATGTCGATAAGGCGTATATTAATGGATGAATTTATTCGGTATTGGAAAATGATTTCGCCTTTTCTTTTGCGTTATTTATAATGTAAAATATATATATTTCTATGAAGCTCAATTGTATTTAAAGACTCTATTTTCCAGGTAACGGATTATTATTGCTGACGTAGTTATCAGTAATCGAATTTTAATCAAGAAGATATTGAAAGTATTCAAAATACCTTTTTTGGATTTTCAAGTATAACTATTTTTAGCGTACTAACCTTAATATTATATCGTTATTCTAAACATTTTATGGGAGTAGAATTGACAGGCTTTTACGGGTGATAGGAAAAAATACCAACTAATGGTAGAATGATGAGGAGGGTAGAGCTTTACTTAATTGTTTGAGTAACCACGGAAGCTACGGTACTGAAGGAAATTCAGGCAGAAACAATATATTTTAATAAATTTAATCCCTTTTTAAAAATATGTTTAAGTCAAAATCTCAATAACTTGTATAATTTACACCAATAATTGAAATAAATTATTAAAAGAAAAACGATGTTTCATTGCATGTTACTAAAGTAAATTCTTTAAATACGAATCTTACATATTATTTCAAACATTTCAATTAAATTGATACTCCCTCATAATTTCGTGAAGTTCCATAAAAAAGTTTCAACGGAGTATCAATTCTAACAATTTCAAACTGCTTCCATTTCATAATATCTGATTATTCATAGAAGTAGAGTTGGATGTTGACAGATATCAAAAAATTGAAATTCTAAAATATTTGAGAAAAAATATTACGCATTGCTGCTAGTTCATTACTACCTTTGACTGAACAGGCTGATGTCATCTACCCGTTTTAAATTTACATATTTATTGCCGTTGCAGAAAGCACATCCCATAGTATATAGTATGTTTTTTAACCAGAAGTTGTGTACATTAAGAACTAAGAGCCTGAGAATTTGTCGAAGCCTTTGGTTCCTTTAACTACCAATTTGAATAATTATAATAATAGTTATTGGTAAAGCAACTCAAATAAACTCAATTGCAGAGCAATCCAAACGAGTCGATTAATTACCAGTTTGTTAAGTTTGTATACCCGTTCTTCTTATACCCACCTATCCTTGATTTTTACAACATTAAAGCATTTCATAGCAAGATGAATTGTTTTTTTTGTTTTAGTCAAAATTCTGTTTAACAAAACTTCTACCGAAATAACAGCGAAACGATGTACAGAATGTTGTCTATTTCCTTCAAGCAGTAAACGCCCCAGGAAATCAAAGCTCAAACGTAACCTTTCTTTTCACTAAATCTATAGTAGTTCTATGAATATATAACAACCATTAGACTTAATGCGTTTCAGCGACGATTGTTAAACTTTTCCAATTTTTTTTTGAAAAGTCTGTGATAATATTAAAAAATCAGTAATTAAATGTTGATATTTTTATCAATCTTGGGGGAGATTTGTCCCAGTGTTACATTTGTATTTTTATACATTCACTGCCTATGTTTTGTACCAACGGACTACTACCATATTATTTTATATAAACTCCTTTCGAAAACCCGATATTTATAAGCAACATGGGAAATAGTGTAACCAATTTATGTAGGATGATTTTAATATTAGATACTATCATAATATTATTTACTTTACCAAATTTTGCTACTACTTAAGCTAGCTATACTACCTTTATTATAAAATTAACTATTATTCCATTTTTATTTTTCTGACTAGTTCGGGTGACAAAATACGGCTGACCTTCGATGTTACATTTTCCAGTTATCAATTATTGCTGATCTGATTGTAGTGCTGTTCATCAGTTCCATCCTCATGCACATAAGCATAATCTGTAATTATCAGTCAAACATAACCCAAAATTGAAACGTAACAATAGTTCAACAGAATTATGGCATATTTGCACAAAAATATTTTATTTTACATTTTATTGGAAACTTTAGTGAGGAGGGAGGCTCCTGGGTAAATAAGAATTCGCCGTGCATCATGTAATCCCTGCAATAAAGAATTACATAATCATTGGAATACAAAATGAAAAGCAAAATATGCATAAGGCAAAATAAAATATTCTGATGTTTCTTTCTCGACAGAAACCCTTACCGGAAATTTTGAAGCCCGTAGATTTTGTTTAGTCTGCATGTATATTTGAGTAAATTCCCATAAGGATCGTCTTCTCTATTATTCCGATATGATTGCATCTTCTCGGATGAATTTAAAAGTATCACAGCGATTGGCACACACATGTGCCAAAAATATTTTTAAAAAATTTAAATTGCTTTGTTTTAACTCAAACAAGTCAATAAATTTGGAATTCTGACATATGATTGTTAGACGTACCATAATAAGTCGCAATAAACCCATCGTTTCCAAATTCAGTTCATTGGAATATAAATAAGTTGTACTACCTATTCATAAATATAGAAAACAAAATAATTTATAACATATAATTTCAAACTAGGTAGAAGCTGATGTACATAGATCATAACTTTCAAATCTTATCGACAATTATCCTGAAATTTCTGGACAACATTATTATATAAGTGCTATATGTAATTATAATAAACCATTAAATTTGCGACATTACTGAAGTCTAGTGTAAAATAGTGTAAACTTACTAAAAACTAAATTTTGATAACTTCAACTGGTTTGATTTTTAAATACTGAAATAACATGCCATGCCATCAAAAATTGTTTAAGACACACACCTTTTTTTAATTGTTAACTATTAAAATCACTTCTCGTTTTCCTTATGATATGAATGATTATCAAGTCGAACTCATCACCCCACAATTGCTCACACGCACCGGAATGGCAAAATGGCGACGTATCGTGCTGGCAACGCCATAAACTATCTAAACACTCTACATGTACACAATCAAGTAGATGTGTACTGTGCATACAAATCCTCTCCAAAGTGTATGGATTCCAGATGTAATTTGGTTTAATGAAGAAAAAATAAGTTCCACATCGTATCCACCAAAATGCTGTCTATATTCTAAATTCTGTCTATATGTATATTCGTAGAAAATATATTCTTTTACCCTAATTTAGAAACGAGCAGGCTGAATAAATGAATGCAATTCATGATAGTGTGAATGCTATACCTGGATAAGAAAGTACTATATGTCATGCTGGTGTACAAATTCAATATTCAATGCACTGATACATTTTATTGGAGTGAAGGCAACAAAATCTGAGTTTGAATAGCTGATGCTTCCTAATAATGCAAAACATTGTATAGAATGACAGCGTTCAGAAACCAATTTAATGGCATGGATAGGTTAGGGTGTACACAATTGAGATAAGTTCCTACGTGTAGTAGAACTAAGCATGCTTAAGTACTATATGTATCTCATCAAAAATTATATTCTGGAAAGTGCATATAAAATAGAATTGTGATAATGTTTCACTCCGTGAGATGGAGTTTCCAATTTCTTGAAAAGATATCTTGTCAAAGAGTGTTATGTGAATGTCATAAATATTTCATGATAATTGTAATCAAGATGGATTAAAACTGTATGTTATAATGATAAGATAACCAAAACCAAAGTAAAGTGTGTTTATAAAATATTATAAGAATATGATGCACCTGAGATAGAGAACGCTATACTAACTCTTGTCAATTCCGATTTTTCTAGCCTGCAAAAATTTGTTTGTGAGTAATGATAATCGAAACGCCTGAAGAAATGATTTGTGTTTCATAATTCATTTCTACCCATATGATTAATCTAACCATGATGTAATGGTATATTATATAACTACTCTTGTTTCAAAAATGATTCAAATTAAGTAACATTTTATGCGATTTCATTAAATAACTGGAAACAACTTTAATATTTATTGTTCCATGTCATTTTTATAACAGAATAATAGTATTCATTAATGCGGAAATATGATATAATTTATTACTCACCTTAGTTGAATATTGGAGTATCTGAACATCGGTATTGACAACTGGGAAGTAAGGTGGAAGCTTTATTCGGAATAATGAGAATTTTCATCCGTTATATGAATTGCTAGATTTTGTACCGGTAGATGCTGATTTTTCTACATGTAAACAAACAAAATGCATACATACATATTTTTAAATATAGAAAAGAACTTCAAAGCCAAAACATTTATTGATTTCGTTGTTGATAAATTTTGAGTCTGGATTGAGGATTTTCTTAGAATTTTGGACGTGAATATGTGCGTAGAAGTATTTCTCAAGGAATGACATTCTGTGTTTATTCACCACAATTTATATATTTACATTTAGAAACAAAGGTTGTATCAACTTATCTGGGTTTTAGGCTACTAAAAACTTAATCTATCATAGAACAAATGAATAGAAATTTATTACAATTGCTTACATTTATGGATTTTATTGCCTGCTCCTGTCTTGATGTTGACAACACACGGCAAGGATGGTAAACGCCCTGTTGCCCTGAATTATCATTGTTAGAACTTGTGATATACATAGTTCATCCTTGCGTCTCGCAATTATGTATTGTTATTTAAGTTTCCTGACATCTAAATATAAAACGTCAACGTATTTTTGGATTAATTGTGTAGGAATGTCCAAAGGTAGTAGGCTCTCATGAAACTTACGAGACCAAAATCTTGTATAACGGATTTTATTAATTTTCTAAATGTTGAAAAACATATTAATCACTTACCAAAACACATGTTAATTTTGGACATTCACAGACGTGCGGAATGATAGTCCAAGTGGAATCCCCAGTCACTGGATAGACATCACTGATTTGTGAACATAAATTCTGAATTGCGCACGGTGAAATTGAATAGTTTCAGTAAATAAAAATGCTTGGTTATTCAGTCAGAAATCAAAGTACAAAGAATGACACTAACTATTTAGATTTAAAAAATTTTGGCCAACGATAATTAAAAAAAGAAATCTAAAGAAAGTACTGGCATTTTTAGAACTTTATTTTAAAATTTCTACACCAGCAATTTTCTCACCACCCACAGAATTACTTCAGACTGAATGAGCATGCCTGATATTGTGTCATGGCGGCATAGTATATAAGTGATGCTTTGCACCACCACTTTCAAAAACGTATCATTCCCGAGGTATTCCATGCAAAAAGATTTTTGGCAGCGAGAGTACATATCAGATTAACAGCAGGCTTACTTGATACACGCAATGATACAGAAAATATAGAAGCACACTTCTGGAATGGTACATTTCCAAACACGAGGGTAAGGCAAAAATATATACTGGATTGTATAGCTGTCCACATCCCGTCCGTCAACGTAGGTAAAAACTTATACTTCTGTACAATCATAATTTGTTCTGGCAAGCACAGTAGCTTTCGAATAGTATACAGTGAGGAATACAGTTATTTTCATTGAGTGATGATGGATATTGGGAAATGAAATTTAAACATGCTAACTGTACTGCCTTACGTTTTTTAAGTTCAGTGGAGTGGTTCATTCATAAACTACCGAAAAACGCCGTCTTTGCTGTACGCTCTATGTAGATTGGTTGAACAAAGATGTGGATTCTTGCATTTTTATGATTATCTAATTACATTATGGTTCCGAGTAAATATATGAACAAACAAACTTCTTAGACTTGTTTGAAATTGAAACTTGAACAATGCTATAGAACTTTTTATGAACGCAATGAAATTAGGCTGCTAGTTTTGGTCTCCAATATGAAAAAATAACATTGTTGGTAGTTGATATTGCATCATCTCCGCATGCGTGCACGCAATATTAGAAATGCATAAGAATTAAATACTACATAATGCATTCAAACATATTTGTTATACATGGGTTTGCGCTTTTGGGCTTTTGTTATTCATATTCAGAAAGAGATATCCATATTTTGATTGTTTTTATGCACACATTTGTATCAGTCCAACTCGCAAATTTTCGTTTTCCTTACCAAAGTTTCCGGTTTAACGTTTGGGACATATTGCCCGTCTGAATTATTGCCTTATTGTTTGCTTTATCCAGAATGTACACGAGGTAAATATGATGAAATCATGAGTATATTTGAAATGAACACCAGCATATTTATGAATGAATGGCTTTTTTATTTTTTTTCATGAAACAATAATGTTTTATACAGTGAATTTATTAATATAAATATTTTCATATAAGCAAATTGTATATTCTGTATAATAAGATATTATTATTATAGTATAGTATTACAGTTGTACAGAAATTTTTAGTGATTTACTTATAATGTCGTAACTAAATTAAACATACAAATTCTAAATAACAAAAACATTTTGTCTACGCTTTATCTGGAAAGATTTACATTTTTTTTATTTTTGTCCCAACCAAACACCAACAACCAAATTGATAATCTTTCTTTCCACACATTCTCCAAGTGGTAATGTAATGGAATTTTCGGGTCTTCTTGCATGAAAATACATGAGAGTATTTACAAGTATACATATTCCTCTGTCAGTAGTAAGTTTTCTACGTTTCGACGATTAGGGAAAAACACCAAAACCTGACATAATGCGTACTTATTTATCTGAAACCCATGTGCATCTTGAGCCAAGAAGCATTATTGCTACATGGAGGAATAAAACAAGGCTATGCTTTTTAATATTTAGTTTTGGCCACCGCCAATGTTACTGTTATTTTAAATTCACAAATAAAATAAAATATTCAAAAAAGAAGTTTTTGACTCGATTCTTTGTGCTTCATGCGTAATTTACATTTACAGATACATAAATTCTACACAATGTCTGCAAAACTAACCATACAGTCCAGTCAAGAGGATTCCAGAAATAGACAATAGAATAAAATTATAAACTGCCGTTGTTATGAAATGTACAAGGTACGTTTATGAAGAACATGCTTCCTTCAACTTTTAATTTGTAATAATTAAAACGGTACAACAAAATACCTACACATCTTTTTATATTCAATAATGTAACTACATTTTATTTCATGCATCAAAGCCTTTTCATTGTAGAAATGGTATAAAACAACGTAAACCTTCGTGAGTCACTGAACTAAAACATTTCATACTTTAATTTTAATCAACTAAATCTTAAAGTAAGTTACCCAAATGGCTAAAATATCTTTATTGCGCAGTTATTTACTGTTCATATATAACTTATTTAGCGCATTTTCATTCGGATTAGAATAGATTCACTTTTACCCGTTAAAAGGATCAAGTATTTAACAGTAGTCATTACAACCTCCTTATAGCAGACAAATATACCTCCACGCGCCTTTACTATTATGTAGCTATTTTATGTAGAATTAATATATTGACCTTAAATTTTACTCAACAAAGTATGAGAAAACGCAGTACGAAATTGCGGCCTTTGTTTGCCTATAATGATATTCCCTTTTATGTTATATTTTTGTAAAAAGAGCCAACATTATCCTTATAGAATTATTAGGCAATCGTCAGTTTATTACTCGTCAACTCACCAATAAACTTATACAGGTATACAACCTATGTATATTTACCTATTCCACTCAACGCCTTTTTTGGCAATTGTGAAAAGCGAATCAAAACAATCTAATAGGATAGCATAACTTTCCTCCCATGTTCTACATTCCCATCCCAAAATACTTCGATAAGAATAACTGAGCTTTCTATAAAACCGGCATTATATGGACGTAAACGAGAATGTTTTAATACCTTGTAAAATCTATTCAAATGCCTACATCAAAATCATAGATGATATATGTATCCTCTGTGTAAGTAGCGAGGTAAATGCCAGTTGAAATTTTTCAAGACATTCAAAATCCATGTCTACAGGAATTGCAAAATGAATTTTGGGAGTGTGGGTTTAAGGTTCCTTTCAATTAACCGCTTGTACATCTTTTGGGGATGGACTTTTGCAAATATTTAATCTATTTATGGTTGAACGTTCCAATAAGTACGATAACTAGATATCTACCACATATGTAAATCTCACTGAAGTTGTTTGTCACGTTTTATGCACAATTAACATTTTATGTTCTCCAATGTAAATAGAAATAAAGGAAACGTTGGTGGAAATAGACAATCTTACAAAGTACAATCTCGATGAGAGAAATCATGAAAGGATGCTATACAGTGAATTTGTGTTAGATTGCAATGAGGTGTTCTATATTTTAGTATGTAGTCGTCTAAAAGATATCCTTGAACTGCCTATAAGAGCAAAATCCTAATTGATTACCATGAATATCGACGGAAACATTTTGTAATTCAGAAATTTCGTTTAATATTTACTGATTTACACTACGTTAGTTAGCCTTCAAAAATAATATTGCTTTGAAATGCACAGAATAAAATGGAAAGAACATAATATTGTTTGTTTGTGAATGGAAATTCTCCTTGTAATATACCTCTTTACAAAAGGAAATATTGGTAAATTATATTTCTTATGAAATAATTGTTTGCCATGGGCTTCTCATCATAATAACTCTGTACTTACAAAAACGACATTTTATGTCAGTATTATCCTCATCAGAACTGAAAATGCATACACGCTATTGTATTCAAAAATTCTTCCGACAGGCTGATGAAACGATTAAGTTTCATCGACATTTAGTTTCATAATTATATTTTGTCGTTGTCTTAACCGTGTGGCCAAAAGTGAACAGTGACTAAGCTTCATGATTTATCATAAGGTTCCATTTTGCTATACATTTTCAAAAATATGGATAGTGTACCGTGCAGGACTGCATTTGTTATGGCGGAGACACCATTCCAATCGTCGCAGAAATTTAGTTAAGCCTGTGCATTTTACATCCGTTGGTACCGTTTTAGTTTCCTGTTCTAAACTTTATACCGCTTAGTCAGAAATACCGCACCAACAGGAGAAATCCCACACCTTTTTATTTCCAAACATTACTAAGAAAGATAAAGACTCCCTATCGTTTTTGTAACATCAAGATAAAGTGATGTCACAAGTATGTTTTCTCCGCATAATTCGCTTAACAAGTTTTAGCATTTTACTTATGTACCAATTTTGTTCCACAAGGCATGTGATAAAATGCGGTCCAACTATCATTTAATATTCATTATAAGCCACTGCCATAAACGAAATAAATCTATTGATATAAAGAATATTATTCTGTATTTGTTGCCTGAAGTATTTACGTTAGCGTTAAAATCATTTTCCATAGCAATTTGCCACTAATAGACTTTACATTAACCGTTGACTCCCTCCTGTCAGCATTTTCAATATCATGCTGTTTCTTAGGAGTTCATCCGGAAGCAGATAGATGTTGTCGGATCCAACAACGACAAAAGTTGTTAAATGCTTATAGGATTAAATGGCATTTTAATTGTTCATGTGTGTGGAAATTTACGTGTTTTCCCCAAATCCTGATAATTGCTAAACATAATTATTACCACAATGAAATTTTGAATACAATACCAAGCGCTTACATAATAAGATTAATAGGTCCTAAACTAAGTTTATATAGGTATTTATCATTTTTAGAAATCCAATTTTTTCCCGTACCCGCTTTTTTCCAGTATGCACAATGATGAGAGATTCCCTAGTTCAAACCGATTGAACTCGGCGACTTTGTTCTCAATTATTAAATGCTTTAGCAACTGCGAGATATTGTTGTGATAGACAAACTTTACAATAAATAAAAATAATAGGAGAGGGATCGTTCCTGCAAAATTGCGTTATTTAAAGATCATAAGTAATAACATACTTTATAAACCTATTATGTTCCAAACCAAATTATGAGCTCCAACACGTGCTACACATATCGAGTGCGGAAGATTGACGAGCTTATATATACATGGGAGCAAAATAGAATAATTATACTTTGTGGCTACCGAAAACATTTTGCATATTCTAGATACAATATTGCTGGAATAAACAATAGGAGCGACTTGGATTACCAGTAATTAAAGTAAACATATCACCGTTTTTAAAGAAATGTATTAATATTTCTTTGGCAATCTCTTATTTTGACCTTGTCAATTTATTTTAATATTGATAGTTTGTGTGTGCATATCTGCCACCACAACTATCTCAGTATCTTACAAATATATGTGGAAATTAGTAATAGTGAAATTCTATTTATTATGAATATTTTCTTACCCACTAATATATTCGAAGATGAGAAGAAATTGTGTTGGAACTCACCATCATCAGAACCGTATTATGCTTGGCATGTTATTCCTACCCATACTAACGTTCGACTTGGATATTAGCTTTAAATTGAACCGAATGTTTGCTTTCAATGAACTTCATTCTAATTTTTTTCTTCAATTTAGAATATTTTTGTGATGTCATCTTATAACGATGATCGCGGCAAGATCAGCATTATAATTATTGCAGAGGGAATGCTATAGTCACGGATAAATTACATGATTTTAAAGGATTCTGGAAAGGCAGTTCTACGTTATATAAATTCCTTCGTTTTTGC